>PYAF01003534.1:587880-601832 GCA_007407185.1 Glycine tomentella | reverse complement strand
GATGATCCTGAGACTGAGAGGGAGACCCTGTAAGCTGCTGAACAATATCCCTGAAATCATTCTTGCTTATGTTGTAAACCTGAGGCTGAGGCTGTTGCTGTTGCTGTTGCTGTCTACCCCCATTCATGCTGCTGTTGTTGTTGTTGCCATAATTGGGCTGGTGTAATGGGCTCTTCCTAATGTTTTTCCCCATTTTGTTTACACCCAAATTATCATTATGCCTGTTTTTTGACTCATCCATTCTCTTGCTATAAACACAAACTCCAATTGACAAACTATTATATTACAAGGACAACCTGGAAATTGACAACATCAAACACAAACACAAACACAAATCAACCTCAAAAGTCAAACTGGACAGTCATGGTTATTTTTGAATATTGATCATAGCAATAGCACCCCAAATGAATGAACCCCAGAGAAAGCAGAGAACTTACCCTTTTCTGAAGATTCATGCAACCAAAGAGAAACCCTCTTCACCGGATCGAATGAAGACGGGGTTTCAGTGCGGTGGAGAAAAGACCGAAAAAGATTGAAACTTCTCGGAGACGAGTTCTACCGTGCGTGAGGTTGCACGGTACATAGTTTTTTAAGACTGTTGGCTGAATAATTAATTAGTTAACGGTGTAGATCTCCGGGGCGACATAAAATTAAAGTTTAATTATTATTTTAATTCTTAATTTATTTTTTAAGTTTAATATGATCTTCTTATTATTAAAAAAAGTTGAATTAAATTATTTAATTTTTAGAAAGAGTTTAATTTGATTATCTTATTATTAATTTTTTAATTAGATCGTTTATTTTTTAAAATTAATTTAATTTGATCTTATTTTTTCTTCTATCTAGTCAGAATTTTTTTAAAAAATAGATCAAATTTGGTTTATAATGAGATCAAATTAAATTTATTTTAAAAAATAAGAGATGTAATTGTATTTGTAAAAATAAAAAGACATGATTGACTTATTTTAAAAATTAAAGGAATAAAATAATAATTAAATATAAAATTAATTAGAAGTCAAACTCGCGTATATGTTGACATAAAATTACCACCATTCATCACCAATTTCATTAAAAAAAATACAATTTTTCATTTTTATTTATGTTATCAATAATATTTTTTTACTGCATGTTATTGAAAATGTTTAATTATACTTTCTTTTAGAATATGTTAAATCTTATTTTTTATCTAAAGAATTAAACATAGTACTAAAGGTATACAAATACTAACTTAAGATAGTTAATCAACTAAGATAAACTCTATTGACAATTATCACAATTATTATGAATTATGAGATAAATTTTAATGAATTTCAATTATTTATTTATTTTGTTACATTATATATTTAACATATTAAGATATTGTTGATTATAAAACGACAACATTGATAGTCTAATTCAGTATTCATTGTCTTTTGTATTGATCGTCTAATCTTTAATAATCTAGTTAATTGTAATGGAAATTAAAGATAATTTAGATGGAAAAGATAAATGAATTTGAAAAATACAAAACAAAAAGAAAAAAAACTTGGAAGAAGAATATAAAAAAAAAATAATTGTATTGATTTGATTGGATTCTATGTCCCTAACGTTTTCTAAAAACCTATTTATACAAAATATGAAAATAACAAGTCTTGAACGTGGTAGACCACGTTAGGCCACTAATTGGCTGCTATATTATCAATTTTAGCTAGTTTACAAAGGTTTTTCTCGTTCACGCCTCGTCGTCTCCTAATTGCTCCTATCTTCAAGGGGCTTTTAGTAGAACTCATTTTTACTACCTCTTCCCCTTGAAACTGCTTTATCTGATAGTTCCAAGTTTTTCAAACCCATGATGAGAGAATCTTAGCTAACTTTCTATTGACCCTATCTTTCTTTTGATCATAATCTTTAACTAATGATACAACTTCATAATTCAAAATAAATTTGAATATATTTGTTTTATCATTATCCTCTCAATTTGAGAGCAACCTTATCTCAACTTTATCTTCATCCCGTAGTAACCTCCTTGCTTCTACCATATGAGGTGCCAAAATCTACAACTCAACTACACATTGTCTTTTACTTGTAATTGAATTCCTCTTAACTAAGTCTTCTCCATATTTCCTTTGATTATGTTTTCTTTTTTCTTTCTTTTTTTCAAAGATATTCAAAATACATTTTTTGAAAGATAAAAATTGTACTCGGATAAATTGGGTGTTCGCATTACTGAAACAAGAAAATGTTGCCTAACACTCTAACAAACACTAAAAACCCAACACTGACAGTAACGATTCATCACCAAAATTGAAATTGAAGCTACTTCACAAAGGCAAAATCACAAATTTTAATACTCCCACCAACACCAAATACCATCCCATCTAATACATGAATTGTTTGTATCCACTAAAATAGGCACAAAGTCAATTCCACGGTCAATAAAGCAATAAACAAACAATAATAGCCCAAAGAGATAACATAACAAGGCCCAACAACAAATGATCCAATAATAGTCATTAAGTTGAAAATGTCCTTACACTTAGGGCTAATAATGAATTAAATCAATTCAAATATAGTTTAAGACTTGACTCTACAATTGATTAGTTGAACTTGGTTTATAAACCAAATGAACTGAACTTCAATTAAAAGTTAAACTCGTTAAATAAACAAGCTAAACTTTAGCTATATATTGAAATTAATATGAACAACACATAATAATCAAGAGGGGTGGTGGTTTAAACTTGGTCTTTTAAAAATCTTTAAAGAATAAGAGAAATCAAGATCGTATCACAAATGAACCAAGAATACTCCAACCAATCAAACTACTCAGCTCAAGAATGCAATCACAAAACTTTCACTTGTTGAATAAGAAATGTAGGACCAAAGAATGATCAATTATAACAACAAGAATAGATTAGAAAGAAGTATTCAACACAGGGAATTATACTGGTTCACTTCTTATCCTTGAGAAGTTACATCCAGTTCTTTCAACCACAAAGGTTAGAGTTTCACTAATAACAAATTGTTCTTACAAGCTTTTTACACAACCACTCTTAATCACACCTAGATTAAGAACGAGACTTCTAACACTCTTAGAATCTCTGTGATCAAGACATAAAGATCACCCACCTCTACTCTTACCCCTAGGAACACCTATCCTAGTAAAGCTTTAAAAAATCATATGTTATTAATACAAAAAGATGTTGATTCAAGAGGAGTCATGAGAAGTTGGACAAGGAATCAAGCTTTGAAGTTTTGTGCTTTCAACATGCCCCATTTCAAAAGTGCCATGGAAGCTTGAAGATCAATTTGATTCCTGTAAAAGGAAAGAAGTGGTATCTGATAATCCAATGTGCATATCATGCATATCATTCATTTAGGATTGTTAGATTGAAGGCTAATGCAAAAGCATTTAATAAATAAGGCAGATTAAAATCAATTTTTTGGAAAAATGAAGTTTTCCTGTTCTAATCGATTACAGATATGTTGGCATCGATTATTTTGTTCTTCGTGCCTTCTGGAAAACAAATTAAGAACATTGTAATCGATTATATATTGAATTAATTGATTACCTAGGCTAAAATTGAAATAACAAACTCCCTGTCTTAATCGATTACAGAAGCTCGTAATCGATTACATATCATGCCTATGGCTAACATGTTTTGCTAATTTAATCGATTACTTATTGGTTTAATCGATTACATAGTGCATTTGAAAATATTGGTCTTCCTGTCTTAATCGATTACTAAAAACAGTAATCGATTACTCAGTATATTTGGAAAATCATGAGTTCCTGTCTTATCGATTACGTGACGGGATAATCGATTATAATGTTCATAGCTCAAACCCAGAACGTATCAGAAACACTTTAATCGATTACATATGCTAAATAATCAATTACAGGAGCGTGTTTAATCGATTATTTTCAGTTAGAAAGTTGTTATAAATAGAACCCATTGCTATGTGATTTTAAGAGTTGAACAATTCGAATTCTGGGCAATCAAAAACATTCATGAGCTTTCATTAGTGAGTTTTCTGAGTTCAAAAACGTCTTAGCTTCACCAAAATTCATATGGGTTTTTGATTTGATGAGTGAAGCATAATTGAGTCTCAAGGAGTAAGGAAAAGGGATGCATTGAATCTGTTATTCTTTCTTTCAACCTGGTGAATCATACATATGCATGTTGTTCATTGGATTATCAGGTGAATTCGTTCCTTATTATTTGTGGTTGTAAATTTGTTATTTGATTTCTGTAACTATTGGCTTATTGTGAATGAGTTTCTTGCATGATAACTAGAGATAGTATTTCTCTAGGGGTTGCTGAGTAGTGTTCTTAGTGGGGTTAGTCTCTAAGAATCTAATAGTGTTTTAGATCTCTGAACTTTATCTAGGGTTGATAAAGAGAGGCTTATAATATCTTGTAAGAATGTTATTTGCAATAGTGGAACTCCATTCTAGTATTGAGTGGCAGAACTGGATGTAGTTTCATAGTGTTTGAAGTGAACCAGTATAAAAATTGTGGCTGATCTTTATTCTATTCTCTTCATCTCTTTATTGCTTTGGTTTGTGAATCAAATTATTTGCACAAAAAGATTTCAGTTGTCTATTGATTGTCTTGACAGAGTAATTTGATTGAATATAAGATTCTAGGTTTCAAAACAATTTTTAAAGTGATAAAGATCCTGTGGAAACTCTGATTATAAAATTTTTAAATATCAAGGTTCAACCAATTCACCCCCCCTTTTGGTTGTATTGAAGTATTCCTATCATTTTTCAAAAGAATCTCAAAAGAATACACAACAAAGTTAAAAGAAAGAAACCACATGTGATCCAGTAAATGAAGAATGCAAATGATTTACAAGACTAGAATTAAAAAGGTGGAAGATGTTACTTTAGAACTTTCTTTCTACAACTTCTTTTGAAAGCTTGCCCAAGAAGAAATCTTCCTTTGAAAACTTTGAATCTTGAGGATTTTTGGGACTTGACAGATTTTAGCACTTGAAATATTATCTTGCTCAGAAAGCTAATGAATGTACTTATTAATTTCGTTGTTATTTTCCAAAACACCTAACAACTATTTAGATAAATCAGTTTGTAACTGTTAGTAATCGATTAAAACGTCAATGTAATCGATTAAATACTCTTATGTAATCGATTGTTAACACATTTAATCAATTAAAGTGTCCTTGAGTTTTCTGGAAAACATTTATGAATAAAGTAATCGATTAAATCGTCATGTGATCAATTATCACAGGAAGTCAAGTTTTCAAATACGCGCCCAGCAATCGATTACCACAAATCGTAATCGATTATAACAAGAAGTCTTTGCTTTCAAAACTTGCTAAGTAATCGATTACCACAAATTGTAATCGATTATCACGGGAAGACTTTTCTGTGATTTGAAAAGTGTAATTGATTACCATTTTTTTTAATCTATTAAAGTGTTCTTGAAAGCTTAAGTAATAAATTACCACAAGTTAGTTCTTCCTTATTCTTCTCACTTGATCCATTGAGTTTCACATACTCTTCTATAGGACCTGCATCATTATCACAACTATTTCCTCTTTTGAGGAGTTAGATTCATCACAAATAACATGAACAAATTCTTCCATACATAAGGTTCTTTTATTGAAGACTATATATGCTTTGCTTTGTAATTAATATCCAAGACAGATAGCTTCATCAGCCTTTGCATCAAACTTGCTAGGTACCTCCTTTCCATTATTTAAAACAAAACATTTACAACCAAATGCTCTTAGGTGAGAAATGTTTGGTTTTCTACCTTTATATAGTTCATAAGGAGTTTTCTTTAAAATAGGCTATATAAGTAATCTATTCAAAGTGTAGCAAACAGTACTCACAACATCAGTCCAAAAATGTTTTGGCAAATTTGTCTCATTAAGAAGAGTTTTAGCTCCTTCTTCAAGGGATCTATTTTTCCCCTCCGCAACATCATTTTGCTGAGGTGTTCTTGGAGCAGAAAATTTGTGCTTGATTCCATTTTCTTTACATAACTTTTCAAAATGCTCATTTTGGAATTCACCACCAAGATCACTTCTTATTGAGATAATTTTTCTTCCTTTTTCATTTTGAACAAGCTTGGCTAATTTTTTGAATGCAATGAAAGCATCACTCTTGGATTTTAAAAACAAAGTCCATGTGAATCTAGAATAGTCATCAACTTTACAAGCCCATAGTAAGTGCCTCCTAAGCTCATAGTTCTAGAAGGACCAAACAAATACATGTGAAGCAATTCAAGGGATCTTGGGGTGAAAACAAAGTTTTTATTTTGAAAAGAAATCTTAGTTTGTTTCCCCTTTTGACAAGTATCACATAATTTGTCATTTTCAAACCTAAGTTTAGGTAAACCAATGACTAAGTCTTTTCTAATAAGCTTGTTCATGTGATGCATGTTAATGTGACTAGCTCTCCTATGCCATAGCCATGATCCATCAATCTTACAACTAGACAATTAATAATGTGAATGAATGCATGTTCTATAGAGAGTAAGTAGATGTTACCCTTGCTTTTTCCTACATGGATAACCTCACCGAATTGACCATCACATCTCAAGCAGCCATTATCATTAAAGGATACATTTAATCCTTTATCACATAGCTGACTTAAAGTTAGAAGATTGTGCTTTAAACCTTCCATATAGAGTACATTTCTAATCTTGGTTTTAAAGTTGTCTCCTATATTGCATTCACCTATTATCTTTTCTAATAAGCTTGTTCATGTGATGCATGTTAATGTGACTAGCTCTCCTATGCCATAGCCATGATCCATCAATCTTACTTACTAGACAATTAATATTGTGAATGCATGGATGTTCTATAGAGAGTAAGTAGATGTTACCCTTTCTTTTTCCTTTATTGTTGTTGCCATAAGTGACAAATCCTCCATCCTTTAAAGTCAGATTTGTAAGCATGGACTTGTCACCCGTCATGTGTCTTGATCATCCACTGGCTAAGTACCATAAAGATGCTTTAGCTTTAAGACACACCTGCAATAATCAAATTAAGTAGCAAAGAAAGGTACCCAATTAAGGTTGGGTCCATAAGGGTTAGCTATTTTTCTTTTTTTCTTTGGAACCTAAATGCAGTCTCCATTGGGCACATAGAACCTTCTAGCATAACACTTGTGTAATGTGTGACCTTTCTTCATGCAGTAATGACAAGTTACAGATTTTAATGCTCTTTCAAAATGAGTCATTTGGATATGCTTTGTTTTTTAAAAGCCTTTTTGATTCATCTGTTTTGGAGGCACAAACTTGGTGTTTCTAAAAGGTTTTGTTTGTTGTTTGTAACCCAATCCAGATGTATCTCCAGCATACTTTTGTACACTTAGCATTTGATTTAAGTTGCATTTTCCTCTATAGAGTCTTTTCAAAAGATCAACCAAGTAAGAATTTTCTGAAAGCAATAAAATATATTTTTCATATTGACTCATTTTGAAATCACCAAACTCTTTTTGTAAAGCTTTGCATTTCTCTACATTTGATGAAGAAGAGGCACACACACACCCACACCCATTAGCTTTGTAGCTTGAAACAAGTTTCTCATTCCCTTCTTTCAAGTTACAAAGTTCAACTTGCATAGAAGCAAGTTTAGTGGTATTCCATTGAAGGTTACCTTTTAGCTTATTGTTGGAGATTGCAAGTTTTTGAGCCTTTTCATGCATCTCATTAAAACATCAATAAGTTGATCAAGTTCAGGATTTACTTCTGATTCAGCACTTGAGAATTCTTCATCTTCACCAATTGTTGATGTTAGACATACATTTGCTTCTTCATTCTCACTTGAAGATTCATAAGTTAATGCATTTTCTTCCCATGCAATGTAGGCTTTCTTTGATTTTCCCTCTTTCTTTGCTTTCTTCTCACCTAACTGCTTCTGCAAAAATATAGGACATTCATATTTAATATGGTCTTGCTTATCACATTCAAAGTAGTTGAAGTTGGTGTTGTTGTTGTTGTTGTTGTCACTTCTTTTGTTAAACTTTGTGAACTTTCTATTCTTCTTCATGAATTTGTTGAATCTTTTGACTATTCTTCACTTGAGTCATCTTATTTTTCCATATTTGAGGATGCAGTTTTCAAGGCAATACCCTTTTGTTTCTTGTCTGCATCTTCTACATGTGTTAGTTGAGACATTCTAACTCATACTCAAGTAACCTACCAAATAGTGCAATCATAGACATCTTTGATAAATATTTTGACTCCTTGATTGTTGTCACCTTTGGTTGTCATGGTCTTGTTAGGCACTTCAAGATTTTGATGTTTAGTTCCTCAGCATCAAATGTTTTTCCAAGACCAAAAAGATGATCTAGAATGTGTGTGAATTTGTTTTGGAGTTTAGATATGTTTTATGTTGTGTTCATCTTGAACATCTCATACTTATGAATCAAGGCATGCTTCCTTGATCTTCTAACTTCATTTGTACCTTCATGAGTTATTTCCAACATTTCCCATATCTCTTTAGCACTTTTGCACCTTAGAGTCCTGAAAAATTCATCAAATGATAATGCAGAGGTTATATCATATTCTTTGCTTTAAAATCGTATTGAACTACTCTCTTTTCTGCATCTGTCATCTCATCCCATTCTTTGGGAATCATTTCATTACCAATAATTTTGATTGGAACCAAATGACCTTTTTCTATTGCATTCCATGCACCAGGGTCATTTGATTGGATGAATATCTACATTTTGTTTTTCCAAAAACTGAAATTCTCTCCTTCAAACATTGAAGGACGATTGAGGGAGGTACCCTCCTTGAAGGTAATTTGTGTGGTATTCATTTTCTTTGAAAAAAGATAGTGATTTTGAATAACACTCAAGAATATGCTCCGATACCAATTAAAATCAATGTGAACAACACATAATAACCAAGATGAGGGGTGAATTGATATAAACTTGGTCTTTTAAAAATATTTAAAGAATTAGAGTAATCAAGATTGTATCACAAATGAACCAAGAATGCTCCAACCAATCAAACCACTCAGCTCAAGCATGCAATCACAAAACTTTCACTTGTTGAATAAGAAAAGTAGTACCAAAGAATGATCAATTATAACAACAAGAACATATTAGAAAAAAGTATTCAACACAGGGAATTATATTGGTTCACTTCTCACCCTTGAGAAGTTACATCCAGTTCTTCCAACCACAAAGGTTAGAGTTCCACTAGTAACAAATTGTTCTTACAATCTTTTTACACAACCACTCCTAATCACACCTAGATTAAGAACGAGACTTCTAACACTCTTAGAATCTTTGTGATCAAGATATAGAGATCACCTACCTCTACTCTTACCCCTAGGAACACCTATCATAGTAAAGCTTTAAGAAATCATATGTTATTAATACAAAAAGAATCTCAAAAGAATACACAACAAAGTTAAAAGAAAGAAACCTCTTGCGATCCAGTAAATGAAGAATGCAAATGATTTACAAGACTGAAATTAAAAAGGTGGAAGATGTTACTTCAGAACTTTCTTTCTACAACTTCTTTTGAAAGCTTGCCCAAGAAGAAATCCTCCTTTGAAAACTTTGAATCTTGAGGATTTGTGGGACTGCAGAGTTTAGCACTTGAAACACTATCTTGCTCAGAAAGCTAATGAATGTACTTAGTAATTTCGTTGTCATTTTCCAAAACACGTAACAATTATTTATAGAAATTAGTTTGTAATTGTTAGTAATCGATTAAAACATTAATGTAATTGATTAAATACTCTTATGTAATCGATTGTTAACACATTTAATCGATTAAAGTGTTCTTGAGCTTTCAGGAAAATATTTATGAACAAAGTAATCGATTAAATTGTCATGTAATCGATTATCACAGGAAGTCAAGTTTTCAAATACGCGCCCAGTAATCGATTACCACAAATCGTAATCGATTATAACAGGAAGTCTTTGTTTTCAAAACTTGCCAAGTAATCGATTACCACAAGTCGTAATTGACTATCACGGGAAGACTTTTCTGTGACTTTGTAAAGTGTAATCGATTACCATTCTCTTGTAATCGATTAAAGTATTCTTGAAAGCATAAGTAATAGATTACCACAAGTTGGTAATCGATTATAGCAAAGAAAAATCATTTTTCCAAAACCTTAAACTTTGAACACTTTGGCTTTTATGAAATCATGAGAACCATTTGTTTCAAAAAAGCTTTTTCATAAGACTTATGCTTTTATGAAAATATGAATACAAAAATCATGTATGAGCTTTATGTAATGGATCATAGGAAGTTTCACCTCATACACAATTTACAACTACCAATCAAATTGATTTGGCATGTGAACAAACCTAAACACTTTGTGGACTTGAGACTCAGCTTCATGATCCTCTTGAGTTCCCCCTTACTCCAACATATATAGCTCGATTCGATTTGTTCATGAATCATCTCGATATACATCTATCTATTGATATTTATATCTATACTAGTCAATTTGACATGTGCGATGCACGATATATTATTAATTAGGTTTTTTTTATAAAAACTATTTTTTATTATATATTGTAACATTTTAAAATATGATACAATTATGTAATAATGAAAATTATATTTGATTATTTGTTATAACATTTTAAAATGTGATACAATTATGTTCATACTTATTATCATAATATCAACATGAATTCTTATTTATTGAACATAAAATAGTCAAATATAACAAATAAACTGTTAATTTTTTTTACACATCAATATTGTAGGATAATTGATTGTTACATGCTTGTAGAAAAATGCAACATTATTAGGACTTAATTATTTATAAAATTTTATATTTTGATACAAAAATATTTGTAATTTCTCGATCATACTTATTTTTTGTGTATAATATTAGATTTTGATAATTTTGTAACATTATAAAGAAAAATTAAATATTAAAATTTCAAACAAATATATTAAACATTGAAAGTCGATATAAAAATGAACAAATGTGGGAGGGATTTACGTGATGAATAATGTATTAGAAAAGCCTTTTCAATATTGTTTACTAAGTTTCCTCTTGCACTCCTTTGAACTTAAGCCAAATTGTGAGACATTTTATAAAGAGAACATAAAGAAATCAATATAGTTGATCCAACTCTGAAAATTAAGAGGGAGATATAAGGAAATGGTTTGTCTGTTGATCTTTTAAAATATATGGCAATATTTAATATTCATATTTGTACTGAAGTACAAATGCTTCATAGAGATTTCTAGGCTTGCCCTATAAATATAAACCAACAACATATACATCCATAAAGTAGGGACTTGTTGAAAAAAGATTATCAAAATAGATGGTGTGATGAAAACCAATAAATGACTAACTATGTTATACATTGTGTCAATTTAAATCCACTATGATGACTAAAATAATTGAACGACAAAATTAACCATAGTAATACTTCTAATCTCCCATTCTTTTTCTCCTGAATCTTGTCTCCAATGTAATCCTCTATCTATTATTCAAATAATCAACTGGTTGGATTACTTTAACTCATTTCTCAATCTCTTTGAACATAATCGTATATTTTATAACATGATTTAATATGAAAAAAAATCACTCACTTATCTTTCTATGAATGCTTTAGCAATGTCAATGACGATCATCTTAGAATTAAGGATAACAATCCCAATTTAATCATGTTGGCTTTCACCATGTCATAATTTCAGAATAAATTGATTATAAAAAACTATATATAAAAAATACAAACTAAATTATTGTTTAGGTCCTCTAATTTATTTTCAATGTTCAATTAAGTCCTCTAATTATTAAATGGTTCAATTGGGTCCTTTAATTATTTAAAATAGTTCAATTAAGTCATTTTCGTCAATTAGCTGTTAACATTGTTAACATGTCATCTACGTGACAATATTGTTGGTGAAGTGTATTAACCTATCATGCATGATATTAAGTCACAAAGAAATATTTGCATTCAATCTAAGTGTGAATCTGTTAGGGTTATTTTGAAATTTTACTCATCTTTGTGGTGAAAAATTCGATGGAGAGAGATGAAATTCTCTGAGAATAGAAGACCATGGTGCTAAGAAGAAGAAGAAGATCATGGGGTGTTTGACTAGGGTTTATTGACGCAATTAGGGAAAAATGAAGAAGATTGTGTAGTGAATAAAAAGAAGACGAAGATCGTGGGTTGTTTGGGTAGGATTTATCGACGAAGATAGGTGGAGTTACTTTGAGATATTAGATATCATGAAACAAAAATTGTAAGGACAAGTGAAGTTTTCATAATCTCTATTAAGATATGCATAAATAAATATCACTGTCACAAAAATTTTGCCTTTCTTTGGGTGTGTCTGTATACGTGACAATGATATTTGAGGGGAGCACAATTAGCTACATATTTTGATATATATATTTAACTTGTTGCTAAGATCATGAGAATTCACATTCATGATACTGTTGAACACATATATATTTGGATGCATCGGTGGCAAATTTCATTAAGGTTATACACTTTTGTGAATTAATATCGTGCACAATAGCAAATATTTCTTTGTAAATTAATATCGTGCACGATAGGTTAATACACTAAGAACTATATTGGTTCACTCCTCAATAAGAGATTAAGAGAAAGTATTCAACACCAAGAACTATACTGATTCACTCCTCAACAAGAGAAGCTACATCCAGTTTCTTCTAACCAAAACTTGGCTAGAGTTCCACTATTTACAAAAATATGTTCTTACAAGCTTACAACATATCACCTTTTATCAACCCTAGATAAAGAACTAAAATCTAAAAACCCTTTTAGACTCCTAATGATCAAGACATAGAGAAACTCTTCTCTACACTTCCCTTTAGAGAATCCTACTTTAGACAAGCTTAAAGAAACCTTTTGTAATAGCAACTAACAAGCTGAAATTTAAAAATGAATTACAATCAGAGTTTTATAGGAGAGATACCACCTGATGATCCAAAGAATGCAAATGCATCTGTTTACTAATCCGGAATCAAGTTGAAAGAAATCAAGTTTCAGACCAAGCTCTCCAAGAAACTCCTTTAAAAGTCTTCTGAATTCAAAGAAGATATACTGAGTCTCAAAGCTCTTGTCCCATAATTCATTGATAGAATTCTTTTTGGACAAGATTTCAAAGGAGTTTCTTGGAGAGCTTGGTCTGAAACTTGCTTTCTTTCAACCTGATTCCAGATTGGTAAACACATGCATTTTCATTCTTTGGATCATAAGGTTGTATCTCTCCTCTAAACTCTGGTTGTAATTCATTTATACATTTTAGCTTGTTAGTTGCTATTACAAAAGGCTTCTTTAAGCTTGTCTAGAGTAGGGTTCTCTAGAGGGAAGAGTATAGAAGGGTTTCTCTGTGTCTTGATCATTAGAAGTCTAAAGGGTGTTTAGATTTCAGTTCTTTATCTCGGGTTGATAAAGGGTGATCTTTTGTAAGCTTGTAAAGAACAGGTTTTTGTTAATAGTGGAACTTTAGCCAAAGTTTGGTTAGAAGAAACTGGATGTAGTTTCTCTTGTTGAGCAGTGAACCAGTATAGTTCTTCACTACTAGAAAAGCAGCTTTCAACATCAGTTATATAAGACATTTAACATCGATTCTGAGCCGATGTTGAATCAGGCGACGTTGAAAGTGGAGCATTTAACATCGGTTCTGAAAACCGATGTTAACACCGACAAGCACATCGGTTTGCAATGAATAACCGATGTCGACATGTCATACATGAAAACGGTCAAAAGAGTAAACAATGGTTTGACAACATCGGTTTTAACGTAAAACCGATGTTAAGTAATGAATCAACATCGGTTTTGAAAGAAAACCGATGTTGTTATGAATAAACAACATCGGTTTTGTAAAGTAAACCGATGTTGTTTGTTTATAACAACATCGGGTGTTCAGAGAAAACCGATGTTGTTTCAATACTTAACATCGGTTTTCTTTTGATAACCGATGTTGTTATCAACAAACAACATCGGTTTACTTTACAAAACCGATGTTGTT
>PYAF01003534.1:568913-584201 GCA_007407185.1 Glycine tomentella | reverse complement strand
CAATGGAAGTGAGGCGGCGACAATGGAACCCCAAAACCGTGATTGTGGAAGCGAGGCACACCAGAGGCGCAGTGAAGGGCGACAGAGAGAAGATAGGCGCGGGAGTGAGAATGATTTTTATTTTAATTTTTGGGTATCTTATAATAACAACAACATCGGTTTTCATTTAAAAACCGATGTAAATATATTTCCCTTAACATCGGTTTTGCTAAAAAACTGTAAACCAATGTTAAGTCGTTGCCGTTAACATCGGTTTTGTTAAAAATCTGGAAAACCGATGTTAAATTTTTCATGTTAACATCAGTTTTTCTTAAAAATCTGGAAAACCGATGTTACAGTCTTCCTGTTAACATCGGTTTTTCTTAAAAACCTGTAAACCGATGTTAACGACAACAACTTAACATTGGTTTTTGAGGTTTTTAACGAAACCAATGTTAACAAAGTCCATTTATTTACAAATTTGCCACCGCGTTTTCGTTAACATCGGTTTTCCCAATAACCGATGTTAAAATGGTGATGTTAAAACCTATATTTTCTAGTAGCTGTCATTGATTGCTAACCTTTTGGTTAATCTTTTCAAGATCAACAGATAAACATTTTCTACTATTGCTTTCTATGAATGGTTAGTCTTGATTGACTGAAAGTTGTTTTTTAAAAGGGTGTCCTTCTGATACATACGATCCTAAATCCGCTGCTTATTTCAAAGAAATTTTTAAAGACCCTGTTTTAACCAATTCACCTCCCCTCTTGGTTAATTGTGTGTTCATATTGTTTTCAATTGGTATCAGAGCAGGTTCTTGAGTGTTATTCAAGATCACTATCTTTTTTAAAAGAAAATGAATACCACACAAATTACCTTCAGGAAAGGTGTCTCTCTCAATCGTCTTCCGGTGTTTGAAGGAAAACATTTCAATTTTTGGAAAAATAGAATGCAGATTTTCATTCAATCAAATGACCTCGGTGCTCGGAATGCAATAGAAAAAGGTCTTTTGATTTTTATAACAAGTGTTGATAATGAAATGGTTCCCAAGGAGTGGGATGAGATGACAAATGCAGAAAAGAGAGTTGTTCAATATGATTTTAATGCTAAGAACATGATTACTTCTGCACTTTCTTCTGACGAATTCTTTAGAACTGCTAGCTGTAAAAGCGCAAAAGAGATGTGAGAGATGTTGGAAGTCACTCATGAAGGGACATATGAATTTAGAAGACATATGAATTTAGAAGATCAAGGAAGCATGCCTTGATTCATAAGTATGAAATGTTCAAGAAGAACACCACAGAAAATATATCTCAACTCCAAACAAGATTCACTCACATTATAAATCATCTTCTTGGTCTTGGGAAGACATTTGATGCTGAAGAGTTAAACATCGAAATCCTAAATTATCTTACAAGACCATGGCAACCAAAGGTGACAGCAATCAAGGAATCAAAAGATTTATCCAAGATGTCCATGACTACACTATTTGGTAAGCTTCTTGAGTATGAATTAGAAATGTCACCACTAATACATGCAGAAGATGCAAAAAAGAAACAAAAGAGTATAGCCTTGAAAGCTGCATCATCTAATATGGAAAAAGAAGAAGACTCAAGTGAAAATGAAAGTGATGAACACATGAACCTAATAGTTAAAAAATTCAGCAAGTTCATGAAGAAGAACAAGAAGTTGTCAAAGTTCAACAAAAGAAATGACAACAATAACACCAACTTCACCTGCTTCGAGTGTGGTAAGCAAGCCACATTAAATCTGAATGTCTTATTTTCTTGAAGAAACAATTAGGTGAAAAGAAGGAAAAGAAAGAAGGAAAGCCAAAGAAAGCCTACATGGCATGGGAAGACAATGCCTCAACATCTTCTAAATCATCAAGTGAGAATGAAGAAGCTAATGTATGCTTCACTTCCATAATTAGTGAAGATGAAGAATTCTCAAGTGCTAAATCAGAGGTAAATCCTGAATTTAATCAAATTGTTGATTCTTTTCATGAAATGCATGAGGAGGCTAAAAAATGATAAGTGCCAAATCTTAGTGAAATTAGAGTTATATTGAAGGCACTTATCTTTCACTTTTACTAAAGAATATCTATAAAAATTTGCCCTAATCTAGTTAGTTTGTATTTAGCACTTAGCATTAATGTTGTGTTTATAATTCTTGAAGATTCATCCAACTTCTTTTGTATTTTGCTAGATTTCATGAATTCCGAAGCTTCCGTACACTTAGAGCAAGCAAAAATGGATCATAAAGCAAACCTAGGAGGTGCAACAAGCAAAACAGGCCCAATATCCATCAAGGCCCAAAAACATGTTCCAGAACCATCCTTTAACTCACCCAGGCGAGTGAAACAAGTGCAATCTGGTCGCTTTGGTGAGTGGAGTTATCAAGTAGGCCTTCAAGTGGCCAAGTGGAAGTCCAAGTTGGGCCTTTAACTCGCCCAAGCGAGTGGAAAATGAAGAAATTGGTCGCTTGGGCGACCAGACTCGATCAGGCCAGCCCCTATAAATAACCAAGCACCCCCCAATCCCTTTCACTTCTTGCAACTCATTTCTCTCCTTCCTCCCTTGCTTCTTGGCTTGTTCTCAAGCCTTAGGCTTTTAAATATTAGTATTAGGTAGGTTAGGAAAGTGAGAGAAGTGAGATTTAGTGTGGAGACTCTGTTGGAAAGAAGCAGTGATGAGGTCCTTCATCAATTCTTCTCTTAAGGAGGTTCTCTCCATGCTTGGTTAGTTTCCCTTAAAGGATTGGATGTAATCTTCTACTTTTAAGTATCTCTTTTAATATTTATTTATGCATAAGTCTTTTCTATTTATTATTGGTAATTTTATTCCGTTCTTAATGCTTGATTCTACTTGATCACTAGTTTAATGAAATTAGATTCTAAGTTTAACTGGAAAGTACTCTTAGAATTTGAACTGAATAATTTTACTCTTTACGTTATGTTGCTAGGAATAGAGCATAACGTTTAGATTGCAAATAGCATACGATTATGATTGTAATGTTAGGTTATTTACTTCGTATGCGAGGGATCGATATTCGATAAATATCCTTAGAACTCGATTACGAGGAATCAATTCGAGGTTAATTAATGTGTGCTGGATACTGAGGTATGAATGATAATTGGATACCAAGGTATGAATGATGAAATCCAATCCTACGCTTTTCTTGAATTAATTAAAATCATTTTATTAGTTACCGTACTTTTAGTTATCTTTAATTTCTGTAAAAACTATCAAAACTTCGACCATACTCGTTGTACATAACTATTAAACTGTTAAATTGTATTTGGATTAATTGAGTAGCACAAGTCCCTGTGGAGATGAACTTTTATAAATTTTGTAACTTACAATGACAATTGGTATGCTTGCCAAAAGTCTAACAAAAAACTTGCAACCTCCAATAATAGGCTGAAAAGTAACCTTAAATGGCATTTTACCAAAATTGCAGCAATGCAATTTGAAATTTGTAACTTGAAGGAAGCAAATGAAAAACTTGTTTCAATCTACAAAGCTAATGGGTGTGTATGAGCTTCTTCTTCTTCAAATGTAGATAAATGCAAGATTTTACAAAAAGAGTTTGATAATTTTAAAAAGAGTCAATCTGAAAAATATATGGTATTGCTAACAGAAAATTCTTACTTAGTTGATCTTTTGAAAAAACTTTATAGAGGAACATGCACTTTAGATCAAATGCTAAGTGTACAAAAGTATGCTAGAGATACTTCTGGTTTGGGTTACAAACATGGAGCAAAACCTTTTGGAAAAACCAAGTTTGTACCACCAAAACAGGAGAGTCATAGAGGCTTTTCAAAAACAAAGTATAATCAAATGACTCATTTTGAAAGAGCATCAAAATCTGTAGCTTGCAATTACTACATGAAGAAAGGTCATACATCTCATAGGTGCTATGCTAGAAGGTTTTATGTGCCTAATGGAGAATGTATTTAGGTTCCAAAGAAAAAGAAAAAAATAGCTAAGCCATATGGACCAACCTAAACTGGGTACCTATCTTTGCCACTTAATTTGATTGTTGTAGGTGTGTCTTAGAGCAAAATCATCATTATGGTACCTAGACAACGGATGCTCTAGACACATGATAGGTTACATGTCCATGCTTACAAATTTGACTCTAAAAGATGGAAGATTTGTCATTTATGACAACAATAACATAGGAAAGATAATTGGAGAAGGAAATATAGGAGACAACTTTAAAACCAGGATAAAAAATGTTCTCTATGTGGAAGGTTTGAAGTACAATCTCATAAGCATAAGCCAATTATGTGATAAAGGATTCAAGGTTTCCTTTAATGACAATTGTTGTTTGATATGCGATGGTCAATGTGAGGTTATCCATGTAGGTAAAAGAAAGGGTAACATCTACTTACTCTCTATAGAACATGCATTCATTCACAACACTAATTGCCTAGTAAGTGAAGTTAATGAATCATGGTTATGGCATAGGAGAGTTAGTCACATTAACATGCATCACATGAACAAGCTTATTAGAAAGGACTTACTCATTGGCTTACCTAAATTGAAGTTTGAGAGGACAAACTATGTGATGCTTGTCAAAAGGGGAAACAAACTAAGATTTTGTTTCAAAATAAAAACCTTGTTTCCACCTCAAGACCCCTTGAATTATTTCATATGGATTTATTTGGTCCTTCTAGAACTATGAGCTTATGAGGCAATTTCTATGGGCTTGTAATTGTTAATGACTATTCTAGATTCACATGGACTTTGTTTATAAGATCCAAGAGTGATGGTTTTATGACATTCAGAAAATTAGCCAAGCTCATTCAAAATGAAAAAGGATGTAAAATTATCTCAATAAGAAGTGATCATGGTGGTGAATTCCAAAATGAGTATTTTGAAAAGTTTTATGAAAAAAATGGAATCAACCACAATTTTTCAACTCCAAGAACACCTTAGCAAAATGGTGTTGTGGAGAGGAAAAATAGATCCCTTGAAGAAGGAGCTAGAACTCTTCTTAATGAGACAAATTTGCCAAAACATTTTTGGGCTGATGTTGTGAGTACAGTTTGCTACACTATGAATAGATTACTCATAAGACCTATTTTAAAGAAAACTCCTTATGAACTATACAAAGGTAGAAAACCAAACATCTATCACTTAAGATCATTTGGCTGCAAATTTTTTGTTTTAAACAATGGTAAGGAATCTCTTGACAAGTTTGATGCTAAGGCTGATGAAGCCATCTTTCTTGGATATTCATTACAAAACAAAGCCTATAGAGTCTTTAATAAAAGAACTTTATGCATGGAAGAATCAGTTCATGTTATTTGTGATGAATTTAACACCTACCCCAAAGCCTAAGGATTGGAGAACTACAAGAGACTTCTCTCTTGACAACATAATTGGTGAAGTTACTAAGGGAGTATCTACTAGATCTTCACTAAGAAATCTATGTTGTGATATGGATTTTGTTTCACAAATTGAACCTAAGAGCATTGACCAAGCTTTATTTGATGAACATTGGATGCTTTCCATGGATGATGAACTTAATCAGTTCAAGAGAAATGAAGTTTGGGAACTTTTTCCAAGACCTTCTTCTCACATTTGCACCAAGTGAGTTTTTAGGAACAAACTTGATGAAAGTGGCATCATAGTCAGAAACAAAGCTAGATTGATTGCAAAATGTTACAACCAAGAGGAAGGCGTAGACTATGAAGAGACTTATGCTCCAATAACAAGGTTAGAGGTCATTAGGTTACTGTTTGCATATGCATGTTTAATGGATTTTAAACTATTTCAAATGAATGTAAAGAGTGCTTTTCTAAATGGATATATTGAGGAGGAAATCTATGTTGATCAACCTCCTAGTTTTGTTGATTTCAAATATTCAAACCATTTTTTAAACTAAAGAAAGCTCTTTATGGTTTAAAGCAAGCTCCTAGATCCTGGTATGAAAGATTGAGCAACTTCTTGCTTAGCCAATCC
Source organism: Glycine tomentella (assembly GCA_007407185.1). Lineage (NCBI taxonomy): Eukaryota > Viridiplantae > Streptophyta > Magnoliopsida > Fabales > Fabaceae > Glycine > Glycine tomentella. The sequence goes on along the minus strand of PYAF01003534.1, from coordinate 578,246 downwards.
TTCATAAGAGGACAAGTAGACAAAATCTTGTTCATCAAGAAAATGGCAATGCATCTTATTGGTTCAAATTAGGGGTGGAAATAGGCCAGGCTTCGATAGGCATGAGCCTGGCCCGCATCACTATCACTAAGCCTAAGCCTCGCTTGTTACCTATTAAAAATAAGTTATTAAGGCCTGGCCTAAAAGCCTGATTAAATAAAAATAAATAATTAAAAGTAAAAAAAATAACATAATAGATATGTTTCTCTTATAGGCCCACTATTCAAGCTTAGTGGGCTTTTTTTAAAGCTACAACCTATCCTTTTTAATTAAAAAGGCTTTTTAAAAATCTCAAATTTGGTATTTTTAATAAACAGGCCAGGTCAAGCCAGACCTTAACCAGGCCATGCCGTAGGCCCCTGACAAGCTATCTGGCCTATTTCCACCCTTAGTTCAAATATATATTGATGATATAATATTTGGTTCAACTAATCAATCTTTGAGCAAAGAATTTTCTATCGCAATGCAGAATGACTTTGAAATGTCTATGATGGGAGAGTTAACATTCTTTCTTGGACTTCAAGTGAAACAAATGAAGAATGAGACATTTCTAAGCCAAACTAAATACTGTTATGAAGTGATCCAAAATTTTGACATGGAGAAAAGCAAAGATGTTGCAACTCTTATGGCAACCTCAACTTACCTTGATTTAGATGAAAAAGGGAAGAAGGTTGATAAGTCAAAATATAGAGGGATGATTGAATCCTTGTAGTACTTGACTGTAAGTAGACCAGACATCATGTTGAGTGTGTTTGTGTGCAAGATATCAAGCTAATCCTAAAGAATCACACCTCATAGCAGTCAAGAGAATCATCAAATATCTCAAATCAACTCCAATAGTTGGTCTTTGGTATCCCAAAGGTGCATTACTAAACTTAATTGAATACTCAGATTCTGATTTTGCAGGATGCAAATTAGATAGGAAAAGGACAAGTGGAACATGTCATTTATTGGGAAGTTCACTTATTTCATGGCATTGCAAGAAACAATCTTGTGTTGCTCTATCAATTGTTGAGACTGAGTACATTTCTGCTGGAAGTTGTTGTGCTCAAAGCTTGTGGTTAAAGCAACAATTACAAGATTGGTGTAGAATAAAAAAAGATAGTTTTGCTATGTGACAACACAAGTGCTATCAACATCTCAAAGAATCCAATAATGTACTCAAGGACAAAGAACATTAAGATCAGGCATCATTTCCTCAGAGATCACATCCAAAAGGGCAATTGTTCAATTGAGTTTGTTGATACAAATAATCAATTGACTGATATTTTCACTAAATCCTTGGCTAGAGATAGATTTTATGCTCTTAGAAACATGTTAGGTATCCTTGATGAGTCTAATGTATGCTAGCATGCTTATAATATGTCTTACTACATGATTTACCACTTAAAATTGGCTATGCATCTCATATGATTGAAATTGGAAATCCTGATGAAATACACTGTTTAATCTACATAATTGTTTGAATTAATCGATTACTATGCAAAATAATTGATTATTTGAGGTTTAGAGAAAATTTAGAAGCAAAACTTTGCTAGAGTAATAGATTACTCTAACGAATTAATTGATTACTTGATGTTTTAATGGAATCAAGAAACAAAAATTCTCTGGAGTAATCGATTACGTGCTGTTTAAAGCTATTTCTGAATCAAAATCTCTTTGGAGTCATCGATTACACTACGTTTTAATCGATTACTTAATATTTAAGAGCTGAATCAATTTTCAAATCTCTTTGGAGTAATCAACTACACAACCGAATTAATCGATTACGCTCTGTTTCAGAGACTGACTTTGCCTTGAAATAATCGATTACCAAGCTAATGTAATCGATTATCTATGGCGTTTCTGCAAAAGCTGTAATTTTTTGAAAATCTAAACTGACAATCTTACATTTAATTTCAAATTGGTTTTTGAGCATTAAACCTTCTTGAAACACAAAATAGTTGTTACAAAGGTTTGAAATTCAAATTTAACCTTCAAGAACTCTAAATACAGATTATCAAAGGTGAATCATTTCACACCTGAAATTCATTCTCTCAAGCAAAATAGAATCATCTTTTTGATGTGTCTTTTCTTTTCTGTCGCTAACCTACCCTCTGTCATTCTTTTCTTCAACCCAAACACCATGTTTAATCCATCTGCACCTAAAAGAACCAAAACCAGCAAGAGGAAGGCTGGAGAATCCTCAAATGCTGCTGTGAACAGGCTTAATACCTGGTTTACTAATGAAGTTGAAAGGCAAAACTGCATGCAGTTTGATGCCACTAAACTAGTCTTGTCCCTAAAATATCTTGACCTAGATTGGTTCATTAATAAGGGATTCCAATTCCCTACTATGCTGGAAGCTCAAGGACTAAAGAAGTTTCTTGAGTTGAAGGGTACCTTCTACCCCGAGTTGGTCAAAGTGTTCTACACTTGTGCCAAGTTAGCATGTATGGTACTCTCTGTTTCCAAGTAAATGGAGTTGCCATGGAGATTAATGCAGAAGTCTGAAATGCTGCTGTTGGGATCTTCTATGAAAGAGTCAGAAAATTTGATGAAGAGATAGGAGGATACAACAAGATAGACATCTACAGAGAAATGTTGCAGGATCCTCAAATTAAACTGAAAACCAGATTAGGGACTAGAAGCATGACTAATGAAGATAGACTTCTTTACTACATTATCACCTACATCCTCACACCTAGGTCCACCAACCATGCTCAAGTAATAGATGATGACCTTCAATTGGTGTATGGGATGAAGACAACAACATAGATCAACTGGATTCTCATCATTGAGGAGACAATGCTGAAATCCAAAAGGTTAATCAGTTATCAATTTCCCTATGTTGTTTTAGTCTCTAGATTCATTGACTATTTTGGGTTTGATGTGTCCAATGAGATTGTGGACAACACCACAAACAACCTCATCACTGTCAAGCACCTCAATAAGTTAAGCTTGATGAAGATCCCTAATGGGTGGTTAATGGCTGGAGAACAAGCTCCACAAGAGGGTGTTGATGAAGGTGAAGGAGCTGAAGAGGAAGAGGATGTTGATGTTGGATTCAATGGAATTACTTGAAGAATGGACAAAGGATCAAAGCTGAGTTTTAGCTTTCAACATGCCTTGAAGTATTGAAGAATTAAAAGTGAATAAATGTAAAAGGAAAAAGCATTTCTGGTGATCCAAGAATATTGCATTCACATCATTCATTCATTAAATTGGTTTAAATGATTAGAATTAACAAGGCATTGATAAAATGCTTAAGTCTAATAGTTAAAACATAAGGTTTTTGGAAAAATATATTTTCTACCGATTTAATCGATTACTTATTCGTAATAATCGATTATATTGTTCTTTGTGCTTTCTGGAAAACTTTTCAATAACAATGTAATCGATTACATGTCGGTTTAATCGATTAATCTACCTTAGCTTACATATAAACTGCTTTGTTGATCATTTTAATCGATTACCATTAAGCCGTAATCGATTACATAGGCTTACCAGGAAATATCATCTCTCTGTCTTAATCGATTACCACATATTGTAATCGATTACATCATATGCCTATGCTTTACACATCTTGCTACTTTTAATCGATTACCAGAATCTGTAATCGATTACTCTGCCCATTTCATGATTATGAAGCTTCCTGCATTAATCGATTACCAGAAGCAGTAATCAATTACATAGTTTTATTCATGGTTATAAAGCTTCCTGTTTTAATCGATTACGTAACGAAATAATCGATTATTCTGTTCGTTACTTGAACCCACATTTTTATAGAACTCTTTAATCGATTACTTGCTTGGTTTAATCGATTACATAAATGAAATAATCGATTGTTGAGCGCGTTTAATCGATTACTGACGGTTAGAAAAGCTTGTTATAAATAGAACCCTCACTCAGCTTATTTTAGTAACTTGATCAATTCGTACTCTGAGCATTCTAAGGCTTTCTAAACATTCTTTTAGTGGTTTTTCTGGGTTCATTGAGTTCTTGCATTTACAAAAATTCTTATGGGTTGTTAAGTGATTAGTGAAGCAAGAAATTATTTTTCAAAGCTTGAGGAAAGTGATGTTCTGAGCTTGTATTCATTCTTTAACCTGGTGAAATCATTCATATGCATATTATTCATTGGATCATAAGATGACTTCTTTCCTTAGTCTTTGAAGTTGTAATTCTGTTTTGAATTCTGTGTTTGTTTGTCTATTATAAATAGGTTTCTTGCTTGTAATCTAGAGATAGGGTTTCTCTAGGGGATTTACTGAGTAGTGTTCTCAGTGGGTTGTCTCTAACAATCTAATAGTATTTTATATTTCTGAACTTTATCTAGGGTTGATAAAGAGAGACTTTGTAATAACTTGTAAGAACTGATATTTGCAATAATGGAACTCCATTCTAGTGTTGAGTGGAAGAAAACTGGATGTAGCTTCATAGTGTTTGAAGTGAACCAGTATAAATCTTTGTGTGTTGTTTATATTCTTTATATTTACTATATTGTGTTATTCTTGACTGTAAGTTTTATTTATCATCAAAGTTCTTGAGCTATTGCATATCTTGGGTTGAGCATTATATTGAATAAAGTTTCTTGGTTTTAAAAGTGATAAAGATCCAAAAGGGAAAAAAAACTCTGATTTTGTTCAAGAAAATTTTGAATTACCAAACCTAACCAATTCACCCCCCTCTTGGTTAAGTGTGAAGTGTTCCCATATTTTACAATTGGCATCAAGAGCTAGGTCTTGTAAGGTACTCAAGGTCACCTTTAAAAAACTGAATATTTCACAAATAACCTTCAAGGAAGGTGCATCCTTAAATAGACCTCCTTTGTTTGAGGAGGAGAATTTTAGTTTTTGGAAAAATAGGATGAAGATCTTTATTCAATCCAATGATCCAAGAGCATGGAATGCAATAGAAAAGGGTCCTAGGGTGCCTATCAAAGTAGTTGATAGTAACATGATTCCCAAGGAGTGGGATGAGATGAATGATGATGAAAAGAGAATTGTTCAGTATGATTTTAAAGCAAAGAACATGATAACTTCTGCTCTCTCTTCTGATGAATTCTTCAGGACCGTTAGATGTACAAGTGCCAAAGAGATGTGGGAAATGCTAGAGATTACCCATGAAGGGATTGAAGAAGTGAGGAGATCAAGAAAGCACTCATTAATACATGAATATGAGATGTTCAAGATGAATCAAAATGAAAGCATCTCTAAACTCCAAACAAGATTCACACATATAGTGAATCATCTCTTGGGACTCGGGAAGACATTTGATACTGAAGAATTGAACATCAAAATCTTGAAGTGTCTCACTAGAGCATGGCAACCAAAAGTGACAGCCATCAAAGAATCTAAAGATCTTTCAAAAATGACCATGGCTGCTCTCTTTCGTAAGTTACTTGAGTATGAATTAGAATTATCTCAACTAACCTTTGGTGAAGATGCAGAAAAAAAAGGCAAAGGAATTGCACTAAAAGCTGCAGCACCTAAGGTGGAAAAAGAAGAAAACTCAAGTAATGAAGAAGATGAAGAAAGCATGAAATTAATTGTGAAAAAGTTCAGCAAGTTTCTAAAGAAGAATAAGGGCAAAAGATTTACAAGAAACAACAAGAACAATTCCAACAACAACACTAGCAACACCAAGAAGATTAACAACAATTTCACATGCTTCGAATATGGTAAACATGGCCACATAAAATCAGAATGTTCAGTCTACTTGAAGAAACAACAAAAGCAAGAGGGAAACAAAGCCCAGAAGAGCTTACATTGCTTGGGAGGATAATGAATCTTCAACTTTCGAATCCTCAACTGAAGTAGAAGAAGCCAACATGTGCCTCACCTCAATAGTTAATGAAGAGAATGATGATCTCTTAGATGAAGATGATGAGGTAACCTCTGAACTTGATCAAGCTATTTTTGCTTTTCAAGAAATGCATAAAGAGGCTAAAAAGCTTGCTAAGTCTAACAATAAGCTCAAGAAAAACATTGAAAATCATCTTGCAAAAATTGTTGAATTACAAACTGAAGTTTGTAACTTGAAGGAAGAAAATGAGAAACTTACTTCAAGCTACAAATCAAGTGGTTGTATTTGTGCTTCTTCCTCTACAACTATTGACAAATATGAAATGCTGCAAAAAGTTTTTGAAGAGTATAGACTTAATCATGAAGAAAAATATATGTCGCTTGTTTCAAAGAACAATGAGTTGATTGATATCTTGGAAAAACTCAACAAAGGAAAAAATGATTTGAATGATATGTTGAGTGCTCAAAAACAGTTTGGTGACACTTCTGGATTGGGGTACAAAAAGAGCTTTAAAAATGTTCAAAAGACAGCATTTGTACCTCCAAGACAGAAGAAGAAGAAGAAGAAACCAAGATTCAATCAAAAGACGTTCTTTAGAAATACATATAAAACTGTTGTTTGTCACTATTGTATGGAGAAAGGACACACATCTTATCAATGTTTTGCAAGAAGATTTTATGTCCCAAATGGCGAGTGTATTTGGGTAGAAAAGAAAAAGCAAGCAACTAACTCCTTTGGACCCAAACTCAAATGGGTACCTTCTTCTATGAAGTGATTTGTCTCTTTTGTAGGTATGTCTTAGAGCAAGCTCCTCCTTATGGTATCTTGATAGTGGCTGCTCAAGACATATGACCGGTGACAAGTCCTTGCTTAAAAATTTTACACTTAAAGATGGGGGCTATGTTACCTATAGAGACAACAACAAAGGAAAGATCATAGGTGAAGGAAACATTGGTGACAGTTTGAACACAAAAATCAGCAATGTACTCTATGTTGAAGGGTTAAAGCATAATCTACTAAGCATAAGTCAGTTATGTGATAAAGGTTTTAAAACCTCTTTCAATCAAGATTGTTGCATGATATGTGATGGAAAAAGTGGAGAAGTAATCCACATTGGCAAAAGAAAAGGTAACATTTATTTGCTTTCTATAGACCATGCATTATTTCACAAGACTACATGCTTGATAAGTAAGTTAGATGAATCATGGTTGTGGCATAGGAGACCTAGCCATATTAATATGCATCATATGAATAAACTCATTAAGAAGGACTTAGTTGTTGGTCTACCAAAACTCAAATTTGAGAAGGACAAATTATGTGATGCATGTCAAAAGGGGAAACAAACCAAAATCTCTTTTCAAAGTAAAAACATTGTTTCCACCTCAAGACCACTTGAACTACTGCACATTGATTTGTTTGGTCCTTCAAGAACTATGAGTTTAGGTGGTAATTACTATAGACTTGTTATTGTTGATGACTACTCTAGATTCACTTGGACTTTGTTTTTGAAATCCAAAAGTGATGTTTTCCATTCTTTCAGAAAATTAGCCAAACTTATTCAAAATATGAAAGGGTGTAAAATAATCTCAATTAGAAGTGACCATGGTGGAGAATTCCAAAATGAACATTTTGAAAAATTCTGTGAAGAAAATGGAATTAACCACAACTTTTCAGCTCCAAGAACACCTCAGCAAAATGGTCTTGTGGAGAGGAAAAACAGATCACTTGAAGAAGGTGCAAGAACACTTCTAAATGAGAATAATTTACCAAAATATTTTTGGGTTGATGCAGTAAGTACTGTTTGTTACACTTTAAATAGACTGCTCATAAGACCCATCTTGAAGAAAACACCTTATGAGTTATACAAGGGAAGAAAATCCAATGTTTCTCATTTAAGAACTTTTGGCTGCAAGTGTTTTGTTTTAAATAATGGGAAAGAATCACTAGGAAAGTTTGATGCAAAGGCTGATGAAGCATATTTCTTGGATATTCATTGCAAAGTAAAGCTTATAGAGTCTTCAACAAGAGAACCACGTGTATGGAAGAATCTGTTCATGTAATTTGTGATGAATCTAACCCCTCAAAAGAGGAAAAAGATTGTGATGAAGATGCAGGTCAATTGGAGAAAAATGTTCATCGAAGATTTATCTATCAGTGAGAAAAGTGAACCAAGTGCTGAAGCAACTCCATTAACTTCCTACCAAAGGCCAAAAGAATGGAGAACTACAAGAAATCTCTCATTAGACAATATCATTGGTGAAATGACAAAGGGAGTCTCTACTAGATCTTCTCTTAGAAACTTATGTTATGACATAGCTTTTGTATCTCAAATTGAACCTAAAGATATTAACCATGCCTTGCAAGATAAACATTGGATGCATGCTATGCATGACGAACTGAACCAATTTAAGAGAAATGAAGTTTGCGAACTTGTGCCCAAACCTTCATCAATTAAGCCTATTGGTACAAAATGGGTTTTTAGAAACAAGCTTGATGAAAGTGGAAACATAGTAAGAAACAAAGCTAGATTGGTTGCTAAAGGTTACAACCAAGAAGAAGGCATTGACTATGAGGAAAATTTTGCTCCAGTTGCAAGATTGGAAGCAATTAGGCTATTACTTGCATATGCATGCTTAATGAATTTCAAACTTTACCAAATGGATGTCAAAAGTGCCTTTTTAAATGGCTACATAGAGGAGGACATATATGTTGAACAACATCCACGCTTTTCTGATTTTAAACATCCTAATTATGTTTTTAAACTGAAAAAGGCCCTCTATGGTCTAAAACAAGCTCCAAGATCATGGTATGAACGATTGAATAAGTTCCTACTTGATCAATCTTTTGTAAGGTGCAATGTTGATAAAACCTTGTTTATCAAGAGGCATAAGGATAATATCCTATTGGTTCAAATATATGTTGATGATATTATCTTTGGTTCAACTAATCAAATACTCTGTAAAGAATTTTCTGCAGCTATGCAAAAAGAATTTGAGATGTTTATGATGGGAGAGTTAACATTCTTTCTAGGACTACAAGTTAAACAAATGAAGAATGGAACTTTTCTCAATCAATCAAAGTATTACCTTGAAGTCATCAAGAAATTTGAGATGGAGAAAAGCAAAGATGCTACAACTCCTATGGCAACCTCAACATATCTTAATTCAGATGAAAGAGGGAAGCAGGTGGATGAATCCAAATATAGAGGAATGATTGGATCTTTACTATATTTGACAGCTAGTAGACCAGATATTATGTTAAGTGTTTGCTTGTGTGCAAGATATTAAGCAAATCCAAAAGAGTCTCATCTTACAGCAGTCAAAAGGATCATCAAATACCTCAAGGCAACACCCAAAGTTGGGCTATGGTATCCTAAGGGTGCACCAATAAATATTATTGGATATTCTGATTCTGATTTTGCAGGATGTAAACTTGATAGAAAAAGCACAAGTGGAACTTGTCATCTCCTTGGAAGCTCACTCATTTCATGGCATTGCAAGAAACAAG
>PYAF01003534.1:556786-568813 GCA_007407185.1 Glycine tomentella | reverse complement strand
CGAATATATTTCAGTTGGGAGTTGCTATGCACAAAGTCTATGGCTTAAGCAACAAATGCAAGATTATGGAGTTGATCTTAAGGAGATACCATTACTATGTCACAACACAAGTGGAATAAATATTTCAAAGAATCCTGTCATGCACTCAAGGACTAAGCACATTGAAATTAGACATCACTTCTTAAGAGATCATGTGCAGAAAGGTAACATCAAGGTTGAGTTCATTGATACGCATAATCAACTTGCTGACATATTCACTAAACCTTTGCCAAAGGATAGATTCTATACACTTAAAAACATGCTAGGCATTCTTGATGAGAACAATATATGCTAGCTTGGTTTAATGTATGCTGTTCTATGACCATTTGAAACCTTACCAATGCATTTATCATTTAACTTGACTAAAATTCGAATTGATCTGCATAAATGCTCTGTTACTGATGTATCTGCTGTAATAATCGATCACACCACGAGTTAATCGATTAATTTCATTAAAAATCACATTTTGAGTGCAAGTTATGTTCCTGTAATCGATTACATTGAAATGGTAATCGATTATTCTTCACATTTCAGAATCTTAGTTTCTCTGGAATAATCGATTACAACTAATAGGTAATTGATTACACAAGTTCCTTAAGGTTTCACCCTCTTCTACAATAATCGATTACACATCGGGATAATCGATTATTATACATATCAAATCATTTCAATATAAGTGTCACACTGAAATAATCGATTACGGCCATATCGTAATCGATTACCAAGAGCTTAGAAAAATCCATGTCTTGCTGGAATAATCCATTACCACTCGGGATAATCGATTACACACAGCTCTGATCTTTAGTAAAATGCATACTGCTATAATATAATCGATTACATGAGTGTATAATCGATTACATGTCATCTTCCACCTCTGGCTGGTAGTGAAATAATCGATTACCACACGGGATAATCGATTACTTTGTGTATATTTTGTGTTCCAAAGTGCTGAAATAATCGATTACTTCAAGAAATAATCGATTATTCATGCTGTTGAACATGTTCTGACAGCTTTCTCTCTGAAAATGTAACTGCCCAATCAAATCCAAAGCAAATCAAAGGTCATTGATGTGCCTTAACTATCACCAACAGCTATATTTTCAAAATTATGGACGCTAGGAGCCTAAAATAAGCCTATAAATAGTGCATTACTTCAATTGGAAAATCTGCACCTTGTTTACTCTCTTCCTCTGCAAATTCCAAGTCTCTGTGTTTTTCTTGTGTCCAAGCCAACCTTCTGAACAATGTCAAACCCAACTCCAAAGAGGGCTAGGTCATCCAAAAGAAAAGTGGGTGAATCATTTTCTAACCCACCTCCACCTCAACCCCCAAACAGGCTTGATCTATGGTTCTCCATAGAATCAGATAAAATGAACTATTTAGAGTTCAATGCAACCAAACCTATAGCCTCCCCTAAATACCTAGACTTAGACTGGTTTATTAGAGAGGGTTTCCAATTCCCAGCCTACTTCGAAGCCCAAGGACTTAGAAGATTTTTAGAAATGAAGGGTACTTTCTACCTTGATCTGGTGAAGGTGTTCTACACCTGTGCCAAAGGGTCCATGCAAGGGAATATGGTCTCCAAGGTCAAGGGTGTGACCATGGAGATTACCCCTGAGGTCTGGGAATCTGTGGCAGGGGTTGTGTGTGAGGGGGCTAGAAGGTTTGATGAGGAACCTGATAGCTACAGTAAAATGGATACATACAGGGAGATGTTGCATGATCCATACATGCAACTTAGGAATAGACTGGGTACTGGACCCATGACTCCTGAGGATAGACTCCTCCACTACATCATCACTTATGTGGTCACTCCAAGGGCCACCAATCATGCCCAAGCAATAGATGAAGACCTTCAATTGGTTTATGGGCTGAAGAATAACATACCCATGAACTGGGTACTTATCTTTGAAGAAATAATGCTGAAGGCCAAGAGATTGGTCAATTATCCTTTTTCCTTACCCTGTGCTTGTCTCAAGACTTATTGACCACTTCAACATAAATGTTGAAAATGAAGTGGTTGATAATACCAACTCCTCCAACAGCCTGATCCAGGAGAAGCATCTCACCAAAATGGGGATGAGAAAAACTCCTGATGGGTGGATTATGGCTGGACAAGCACCTGCTGCTGCTGCTGTTGAAGAACCAGTTGCTGGGGATTCAGAAGATGAATAAAGGAATCCTCAACAACCTGTCTACACCCAATTTGAGTCCCTCATGCTGGAAAAGATGAATGGGCTTCTCAGCATGCATCATGAATTCAGGGCTAAGACTCAAAGCTCTTTTAGGGATCTCAATGCTAGGCTAGATGAAATAGAAGCCACTCTTAAAGTGGATGAGTCTGAAGATTTCTAGTCTTTACTTTGTTTAGTTTATGATTTTTTTTTGTAATTGTAATAGCTCCCTTATGATTAATATAATGCTTTAAAGTTCATTTTTTGCTATGCCTTTATTGTTTTTGACTTTTAACAAGCAAAATAGGGGGAGAAATAATTGATTAAAAAGAGAAATTAAAAGATCAAGCATGCCCTGCATCATGCTCTGTTTGCCCTTGTTTTTTGTTTCATTTTTGCCCAAAAATTTGAACTGAATGGATGCTGAGATTTAGGGGGAGTAATGATGTTAAAAGGATTTCAATCAATATATATGTCTTGTAATTGAATGTTACTTGAATCACAAATGCTTTTAACACTTGTTTTTAGCAAAGGCATTGAAAATTTTTCAGGTTTGCAAAGTTTAAAGTTCTTCAAATTGATTCAAAATTGACTCCAAGCCTTATTGTTAATCAACTGAAGATTTGGCATGTTTAAAGCCAAAAAGGGGGAGATTGTTGGATTCAATGGAGTTACTTGAAGAATAGACAAAGGATCAAAGCTGAGTTTTAGCTTTCAACATGCCTTGACGTATTGAAGAATTATAAGTGAATAAATGTAAAAGGAAAAAGCATTTCTGGTGATCCAAGAATATTGCATTCACATCATTCATTCATTAAATTAGTTTAAATGATTAGAATTAACAAGGCATTGATAAAATGCTTAAGTCTAATAGTTAAACCATAAGGTTTTTGGAAAAATATATTTTCTACTGATTTAATCGATTACTTATTCGTAATAATCGATTATATTGTTCTTTGTGCTTTCTGGAAAACTTTTCAAGAACAATGTAATCGATTACATGTCGATTTAATCGATTAATCTACCTTAGCTTACATATAAATTACTTTGTTGATCATTTTAATCGATTACCATTAAGTTGTAATTGATTACATAGGCTTACCAGGAAATATCATCTCTCTGTCTTAATCGATTATCACATATTGTAATCGATTACATCATATGCCTATGCTTTACACATCTTGCTACTTTTAATCGATTACCAGAATCTGTAATCGATTACTCTGCCCATTTCATGATTATGAAGCTTCCTGCATTAATCAATTACCAGAAGGAGTAATAGATTACATAGTTTTATTCATGGTTATAAAGCTTCCTGTTTTAATAGATTATGTATCGAAATAATCGATTATTCTGTTCGTTACTTAAACCCAGATTTTTATAGAACTCTAATCGATTACTTGCTTGGTTTAATCGATTACATAAATGAAATAATCGATTGTTTAGCGCGTTTAATCGATTAATGACGGTTAGAAAAGCTTGTTATAAATAGAACCCTCACTCAGCTTATTTTAGTAACTTGATCAATTCGTACTCTGAGCATTCTAAGGCTTTCTAAACATTCTTTTAGTGGTTTTTCTGGATTCATTGAGTTCTTGCATTCACAAAAATTCTTATGGGTTGTGAAGTGATTAGTAAAGCAAGAAATTCTTTTTCAAAGCTTGAGGAAAGTGATGTTCTGAGCTTGTATTCATTCTTTAACCTGGTGAAATCATTCATATGCATATTATTCATTGGATCATCAGATGACTTCTTTCCTTAGTCTTTGAAGTTGTAATTCTGTTTTGAATTCTGTGTTTGTTTGTCTATTGTAAATGGGTTTCTTGCTTGTAATCTAGAGATAGGGTTTCTCTAGGGGATTTACTGAGTAGTATTCTCAGTGTTTGTCTCTAACAATTTAATAGTATTTTAGATTTCTGAACTTTATATAGGGTTGATAAAGAGAGACTTTGTAATAACTTGTAAGAATTGATATTTGCAATAGTGGAACTCCATTCTAGTGTTGAGTGGAAGAAAACTGGATGTAGCTTCATAGTGTTTGAAGTGAACCAGTATAAATCTTTGTGTGTTGTTTATATTCTTTATATTGACTATATTGTGTTATTCTTGACTGTAAGTTTTAGTTATCATCAAAGTTCTTGAGCTATTGCATATCTTGGGGTTAGCATTAAATTGAATAAAAGTTCTTGGTTTCTAAAAGTGATAAAGATCCAAAAGGGAAAAAAAACTCTGATTTTGTTCAAGAAAATTTTGAATTACCAAACCTAACCAATTCACCCCCCCTCTTGGTTAAGTGTGAAGTGTTCCCATATTTTACAATTGAAGCTGGTCCTGCTCAACAACAATGGACACCTTTTAAATCCCTAATAATTCAAAAGATGGATGTTATACTGGCTCTACATCATGAGCATAGAGCTAAAACAAATTCCTCCATGGAAGAAATTACCTCTAGGCTAGCGAACGTAGAGACTAGGATGGCTTTCAAAGATTTTGACAATCTCTAGTTTAGTTGATGTAATTTCCTGCTTGTGGCTATGGTGTTTCTGCTTTATTATTTTCAGTTGTTATTTTCATTGCTTTCTCATTTTATGTTTTCTTGTACTGCACTTTATAATTAATAAATAAAACTCTATTTTTTTTGTTTCCATCTTCCTTGTTATTTTGTTCTCACTGGTATATTTTGTCTGTGATAAGCCAAAAGGGAGAGAAAAATGAACATATAAAAAAATATAAATAAAGGTGTAATTAAAAAAATTACATGATATCAACTCTGAATTGTTCATTGCTCTTATCTAATCTTAATATAAAATTACCTAAGATAGGGGGAGCAATATAATGAATGTACATTGTTTATGCAAAGTACACTTGACACTTGTTCTTGGCAAAAAGTTGAATTGATTTCAAATTTCACGTATAAAACTCCTAGCATTCATCCCTTAAAAGCACATGAAGGCTAAATATGTTCAATTGAAGTTTGACATGATCAAAGCCAAAAGGGGGGAGATTGTTAGACAAAGTAGGAGCTTGAAGAGGATCAAGATAAGGAGACTGTTAGATCTTTGGCAAGCATACCAATTGTCGTTATAAGTTACAAAATTTATAAAAGTTCGTCTTCATAGGGACTTGTGCCACTCAGTTAATCCAAAGACAATTTAACAGTTTAATAGTTATGTACAACTAGTATGGTCAAAGTTTTGATAGTTTTTACGGAAATAACGAAAGATTACAGAAGCTAATAAAATGATTTTAATTTACTAAAGAAAAGCGTAGGATTGGGTTTCATCATTCATACCCTCAGTATTCAATTAATATTACCATGTATAAATCATTTTCTAGTATTACTCATGCACACATTAATTAACCTCGAATCGATCCCTCGCAATCGAGTTCTAAGGATATTTACCAAATATCGATCCCTTGCATACGAAGTAAATAACCCAACATTACAATCATAATTGCATGCTATTTGTAATCTAAATGTTATGCTCTATTCCTAGCAACGTAAGAGTAAAATTATTCAGTTCAAATTCTAAGAGTACTTCCCAATTAAACTTAGAATCCAATTTCATGAAACTAGTGATCAAGTAGAATCAAGCATTAAGAACGGAATAAAATTACCAATAATAAATAGAAAAGACTTATGCATAAATAAATACTAAAAAAGATACTTAAAAGTAGAAGATTACATTCAATCCTTTAAGAGAAACTAACCAAGCATGGAGAGAACCTCCTTAAGAGAAGAATTGATGAAGGGCTCCATCACTGCTTCTTTCCGACAGAGTTTCCACACTAAATCTCACTTCTCTCACTTTCCTAACCTACCTAATACTAATATTTAAGAGCCTAAGGCTTGAGAACAAGCCAAGAAGCAAGGGAGGAGGAGAAAATGGAATGTAAGAAGTGTTTTTGGCCTTGGGGGGTGCTTGGGTATTTATAGGGGTTGGCCTAGTCGAGTTTGGTCACCCAAGCGACCAATTTCTTCATTTTCCACTCGCTTGGGTGAGTTAAAGGCCCAACTTGGACGTCCACTTGGCCATTTAAAGGCCCACTTGATAACTCCACTCGCCCAGGCAACCAAAATACACATAAGTCACTCGCCTGGGCGAGTTAAAAGATGGTTCTGGAGAATGCTTTTGGGCCTTGATGGATATTGGGCCTGTTTTGCTTGTTGTGCCTCCCATGTTTACTTTATGATCCATTTTTGCTTGCTTTATATGTTCGGAAGCTTCAAAATTTCTCGAACCTATCAAAATGCAACATATGATTGGATTAATATTCTGAAATATAAAAAATATATTCATACAAGTAATAAATATAATTTAACTAGGTTTAGGGCAAGTTTATAAGCAAAGTTATTGAAATCAAAAGATAAGTGCATGTATTTGAAACATGAATTTAACTAAATTAGGGCACTTATCAAAGACTCTCTGACTTAGACAAGTTTTAGCTTTTTACATGCTATTCAATTGAAGGTATATGTAATTTGTTAGTTGTTTAAGAGTTGCTTTCTATGATGCCTTGCATTGCATAAACATCATTCATTGGCATGCATACATGGTTTTTTTATCAAGACACATGATTAGTGAAAAAGCTTAAGGTTTTCATGTTTGCATAAGATGTCAAGTACTCGTGGTTAAGTTTTGGAAAAACTATTTTTTACACTGACTTAATCAATGACCAGAATATGCTAATCTGTTACTTAAGCCATGAAGAAATAATTAATCGATTTCAAGGTAATGACAATCGATTACACAGTACAAAACACAAAATAAGTCTTCCTGTGTTAATCGATTACCATCTAATCGTAATCGATTACATTGGCACGTTTTTTAAGCTAGACTGTCTGTGGTAATCGATTACATAGCGTTTTAATCGATTACTTTGCTCATGTATCTTTTCCAGAAAGAGCAAAGAACATTTTAATCGATTAAATATGATATTAATCAATCACTTAATAATCGATTACATAGACGATTTTATCGATTACATTCAGTTGAAATAGTTTTCTATAAAAAGTTGTTGGATCTTTTTGATTTTAAACAAAACATAACACTTCGAAATTTTTCATTACTCTCAAAAGCCTTTTGAATTTAAAGAAAATACACTGAATCTCAAAGCTCTTGTCCCATAATTCAAGATCTTCATGCATCATTGATAGAATTCTTTTTAGACAAGATTTCAAATGAGTTTCTTGGAGAGCTTGGTTTGAAACTTGCTTTCTTTCAACCTGATTCCAGATTGGTAAGCACATGCATTTTCATTCTTTGGATCATAAGGTTGTATCTCTCCTTTAAACTCTGGTTGTAATTCATTTTTACATTTCAGCTTGTTAGTTGCTATTACAAATGAGTTCTTTAAGCTTGTCTAGAGTAGGGTTCTCTAGAGGAAAGAGTAGAGAATGGTTTCTCTATGTCTTGATCATTAGAAGTCTAAAAGGTGTTTAGATTTCAGTTCTTTATCTAGGGTTGATAAAGGGTGATCTTTTTTAAGCTTGTAAAGAACATATTTTTGTTGATAGTGGAACTCTAGCCAAGGTTTGGTTTGAAGAAACTGGATGTAGCTTCTCTTGTTGAGGAGTGAACCAGTATAGTTCTTGGTGTTCTTTTAATATCTTCTTGCTGTTATTGATTACTAATCTTTTGGTTAATCTTTTCAAAATCAACAGATAAACATTTTCTGCTATTGCTTTCTGTGAAGGGTGAGTCTTTGAGTCTTGATTAACTGAAAGTTGTTTTTTAAAAGGGTGTCCTTGTGATATGATCCTTAATCCTCTATTTGTTTCAAAGAAATTTTTAAAGACTCTATTTTAACCGATTCACCCTCCCTCTTGGTTAATTGTGTGTGTTCACATTGTTTTCAATCGTAGGATCAACCTCTTAAACAACTAAGAAATTACATATGCCTTCAATTGAATGGCATGTAAAAAGCTAAAACTTGTCTAAGAAACAGAGCCTCATCATCTTGATCCTCTTCAAGCTCCCTTTGTATCTAACAATGACCTGTTAACGACGTTAACACCTAATTGACGGAAATGACCAAATTGAACCATTTAAATAATTACATGATCCAAATGAGCTACTTAATAATTAGAGGACCTAATTGAACATTGAAAATAAATTAGAGGACTAAAATAGTAATTTAGCCAAAAATAAGTACAAGTAAAAATAATTGAAATAGAAAAATGTAGGTCCTCCTTCTAGAATCACATTCTCTGATGTAATTAAAGATACGTGCAATTAAGGCAAATAGTAAAATTCTGAAATTTGGTGTTGCAGTTGTTGGAGAGGATTAACCTATGATACCAACTACGTTGAAAGCTATTGCAATGCTCACCATTTTCATATGCAACACAAAAAAACTCAATGGAATTTAAATAGATGGAGTAAAAGTAGAATGCTTGAGAGCTTTGTAGGAGAGTTTGTTTGTTATTTCGTTATTGATGTCACTGTTTTTCACAAAGATTGTTATCTCTTTGTCTAAACCTATAAAATCTTTGGCATTTTCCAAGTAGGAAATCATTTCCCTCTAAATTACAAAAATCCAAATTAGGTAGACAAAAGATGTTAGTTAAGCAGGAATAAACAATGAGATTATGTCATTTTTAAGAAACTCTAAGTCTCTTATGTAATATATATATATATATATATATATATATATATATATATCTGTGTGTGTGTGTGTGTGTGTGAGAGAGAGAAATGCTAGACAACCATTGCATGCAAATTTTTGACCCCACTGATTTGCAGATAAATAGGAAGTATGATTTTCATTTAACAAAAATAGGCATGGCAGCGGGACCCGAACCCGTGGGTATCCGCCCGAATCCGTCCCGATTTTAATGGGGAAAAATCGAATTTTTCGGGTTCGGGTTCAAGTTTTCCCCGATAGCCAAAAGCGGGGGCGGGGGCGGGTATGGGGTTACTGATACCCGCCTCGGCCCCGCCCCCGCCCCCGTCCTGTAATAAATAATATTAAAAAAATAAAAATATATTATTTTCTAATTTTTTTAATTGAATTGATTGTTTTTGTTTTGTAATTTTAAAATTATGATCCCATATTTTAAATGTGGGTTTGTTATTATTATTTTTTTGTTACGTAATTAATTTTTTATCCAATTTTTCAATAAAAAAAGTTATATTATTTTTTTATTTTTAAATTTTAATCAAATAGCGGGGGCGGGGCGTGGCGGGGAAAACCGGACCCCCAACGGGAGCGGGGATGAGGATGAGTTTTAAAACCCGATGAGGAGCAGGTTTGGGGGCGGGGATGGGGATGGGGACAGAGAATGCAATACCCACCCCTGTCCCGTCCCGTTGCCATGCCTAAACAAAAATAGGTTATACTTCCTCAATTTCAATTGTTTGTTGCTCGTACAAGTCATCACCTCTAGTGCTATGTGAAAGGTTAACAACAAATTCAATGTGTTCTATTATGCCAATATATAATAGTGTCAAAGGGTATCCAAACACACTTTAATAACCTTAACCACATTAAGGAGTAGGGAAGAAAGTACCTCATCTGGACGTTTATCCAAAATGGGTTCACAAAGTCCTCCAAATTTAGTGGAGACAACTCCTTCAATTTTCCTCAACCTCTTACGGATACATAAAACAAAAGATATTCACAAAGGGAAACACAACATAAAATTTCAAATAAAAGAGGGGAGAAGCAAAGAAAATGAGATAATCAAGCCAAAAACGCCAAAGAGCAAAAGGGAAAATAGGCTTGGAATAGGAAACTCAGGACCAATTGTCCAAGAGTTTGGTTCTAGTTAGCCACTCTAAGTACAACCACCAGTCCACTTCGATCCATTACAAATATCTAAATTCAATTTACCCTCAAGGTAAAATAGGTGCATTATCCATGCCTTAACCCCAAAAGGACTCTTATATGGGACAAAGTGTGAGTTATGAAATAATTATCAAGCCTCTATGGAAAAACTTCAAGCTAACTTTCTCCCATCCTTGATCCATTCCTCTTTTTATGGATGTCCCTATTTTATATACACTTAATTTGAAACAATTTGCAATGAATACATTACACAACACTTTGAAGGACCAAACATATGGCAAAAGTTAATTATATTTTAAACAAACAAAAAAGCAAAGAAAAAGTGAAAATCTGAGAGTAGAAATAAGAGCATAACATACCAATCCAATTATTCTTGACCTCTCCAATAGTTCCCTTACAATCAAGTATAGGATGTGTCTTTTTTATCTTATTTATTGCAAGTTCGATTTCTTCAATGTATTGTCATGACATATGAAGTTAACAACTAAAGATATTATAATAAGCATAAGAAAATCAATTATGCATATAAATTTATGTACTATCATGATGTTAATGTAATAATAAAAAATTGTACGAAATGAGAGTAGAAGAAGATTGTAATGCAGGAGAAGAATTGAAGAGGGCTTGAGAAACAACCATTTCAATTTTCACATAAACAATTAATCGAGCACATCAAATGCATGATTAACATGAGCAATTTGATTTAATAGAATAGTTGCTTTTTGCATGAATGATGATGTTAAGGGGAGGGGGGTTGCACCAACAAAAAATGTTACAAAATGATAAATATGAAAAAAGAAAAAGAAGATGAGAAGGGGAAAGAAAAGAATATGCTTGAAGGGTGTCATTTAATGTTTCTTGAATAACAATGCATTAAGTAAGGAAACTCTTTAATTATTTTTAAGGGGAGAGTTGAAATTGCAATTTATTACTTGCAATCAACAATGCATGCACAAGATACAATGCTTCGTGAATGACATTGCATTAAGTAATTAGATGCTTCATGCATCAAGAAAATTATGTGTAAAAGTTGGTTTAGCAAGACTTTACATACAAATAGCACAACCAACATTAAACTGTTGAAGCGCGTGCAAGGATTTGGAGAATTCAAAGAGTTTCCTAATTAATTGGGGTAGAATCAATGGTAATTGGAGAATTCAAAGAATTCCAAAATCAATGAAAAAAAATATATTTTGTTAAAAAATGGAAAATTAATGGGAAAAAAAATCTTTTGATAATTAATTTCATATTAATTTTATTTCTACATGAAATAAATAAATAAATATATAAAATAATTATAATTTTAAATCTGAATCAACTAAATGTTTACAAGTTTAATTTGAGTTGAATTTGAATTAAAAATAAAAAATTCATATCAAACTCAAAACACTTTGAGCTGAATCATTTCTTTTGGAGTGAAGTCTAATTAAGCCAAACTCGAGGATTTAACTCATTTGGAGACCTAAACACTATAGAATGAACAGGAAAAGTTAGTTGCTAAACTCTCATTGTTTAGTAGTAGATGGATAAGCTTCCTTTTCCATTCTTCGAAGTCTCTATTACTACTATTAGACCCTCCAAGAAGTTCCAATCTTTTTCGGTCTTTTCTCCACCGCACTGAAACCCCGTCTTCATTCGATCCGGTGAAGAGGGTTTCTCTTTGGTTGCGTGAATCTTCAGAAAAGGGTAAGTTCTCTGCTTTCTCGGGGGTTCATTCATTTGGGGTGCTATTGGTATGATCAATATTCAAAAATAACCATGACTGTCCAGTTTGACTTTTGAGGTTGATTTGTGTTTGTGTTTGTGTTTGATGTTGTCAATTTCCAGGTTGTCCTTGTAATATAATAGTTTGTGAATTGGAGTTTGTGTTTATAGCAAGAGAATGGATGAGTCAAAAAACAGGCATAATGATAATTTGGGTGTGAACAAAATGGGGAAAAACATTAGGAAGAGCCCATTACACCAGCCCAATTATGGCAACAACAACAACAGCAGCATGAATGGGGGTAGACAGCAACAGCAA
>PYAF01003534.1:538976-556686 GCA_007407185.1 Glycine tomentella | reverse complement strand
TAGACAACAACCATCACCAAACCCTAATAATATAGCTGAGTCACCAATCTCTGCCTACATGAGATACCTTGAACATTCAATTACAGATCCCGCTTCAAGGGGTGCCCAATTTCAACCCCATCATCATCCAGCTTCTTCTGCTTTGCTTCCTAACCCTCCTATGTTTCCTTTGAATGCCACAAACCCTCTTCCTCCTCCTCCTGCTATAGATGCTGTTCCTTCTCCACAACCAAATGGACCTCCTATTTTACCTTTACCTTCTCCAACCTCTCAGTTTCTC
Organism: Glycine tomentella; assembly: GCA_007407185.1. Lineage (NCBI taxonomy): Eukaryota > Viridiplantae > Streptophyta > Magnoliopsida > Fabales > Fabaceae > Glycine > Glycine tomentella. Next base: position 556,406 of record PYAF01003534.1, on the reverse strand, counting down.
TTGCCTTCACCAAACGGCTACATGAATTTTCTCTCCCCTCAGTCTGGTTATCCACCTCTGTCCCCTGGCTTTCAGTTTCCATCTCCTTTTACTCCCAATTTTCCTTTCTCACCCTTTGCACAGTCAGGGATTTTAGGCCCTGGGCCGCAGCCTCCACTCTCACCGGGACTGTTTCCTTTGTCTCCTTCAGGCTTTTTCCCCATCACAAGTCCCAGGAGGTAAGTTCATCAATAAATAGCCTTCTCATTTAGGCCTCATGCTTCGTTGGAGATCATGCTCCCTACTAACTAAACTGATCTTTGATCTCACAATCACAAAAGCTTTGTTCATTGGCATGTAAAGTAGAAGCAAGTTGTAAGATTGTAAGGTGTATTTTTGACTGCTCATTGTCTTCATTTCGTGTAACTTTCTTTTTTTTCCTTTTGCTGATGACCATAATGGCTGCAATCATTTTACTTTTACAAGTTTTATACATTAGCATTATATTGAAGACCAAGAACTCAATTGGATGGTTGGACAGGAGCTGTAAGATGGATGAATGGGGTTTAACATGAAAAGAAGAACTGAAGTAGGTTACAGACAATATTTGTTATGTAGGGTAGGTCATGTTCTTTTGTAATATAATGGATTGCATGTTAAATTGCATAGTTAGTTTCATGTTACTTTACTACGGAAGATATTTTTAAGTATGGTCTTTTATACTTGTTTCCAAGTTATTTGCAATCTATAAAGATATCTGCTTCTTCAACATTTATTTTTTATTTCTCATGTCAAGTAGTTTCTTATTTTGTTAATGGTTGTTTTTGAAGATTTCGTAGCTGGCTTTATTTGAGGTGGCTCTAGAAAAGACAATTTACAACTTATTGATTTTGAGTAAATTGATATTCTTGCTTTGGATATGTATTCAGTATTCTTATAAAAAAAGTATACACAGGAATTATTTGTTAATGCTTTCCTCGTAGATTTTGTTATTTATAATGAATGACAACATCAAATTCATCGCAGCTGGGGAGAGAATATAATATAACAACTTCATTGGTTCATTTGTGTTGAGTTTTATAGTATAGCTATTGTTTTATGTGAAGAACTTGGAAGTATATATATTACTAACACTAATGCACTAGGCAATTATTGTATCTTCTCATGACCATCCCTTGTACCCTTGTTATATTTTCTCTAGTTTATTTTCCTGTTTTCAAGTTTACCTCACAATTTGCTAGTGTCATACATACTTAACTAGTGCGAGCATGCTATACAGAGGATGTCTCTGTATATTTCTAACTAGAATTTAAGAATTGCATTTTTTGACAAATTTATAGGTTCCTCAATGCTGATGGTTTGCCTTGTTAGACTCTCCCATTAGTGACTTTGTAAGAAGTTTTCTGCAGTATCTATACATCAATTAAACATGGCGATTTCTGAGGTCAAGTATAGGTTAGTCTGTTTGGATAAATTTCTCTATAAACACTTATAGGATATGAAAATAAGAAAAATGAAATAAGTTTCTTCTATAAGTCAAAATTAGCTTGTATATTAGTCAAAATAAGCTTTTGGAGAAGCTAAAATATGAGAGCTTCTATAATTTAGCATATGCATGAGTTTATTTTAACTTATGGGAAAAGTTTTTTTTCTCCTTCTTATTTTTTTCTCCTTTAAGTGTGTTTGGAGAAGTTTAGGCCACCTTATTTCTTTTTTCTATTATGTGGTACATGTGCAAGTAATATTGTTAGGTTAAATGTGATCTGTGATATGCTCTGGTTCCCCTCTCACTTTGGAAATAAAATCATTTTAACATTTTGGAAATCAAATAAATCATTTTAACATTTTGATACTGATAGTCTTCGTGGTGATCTGAAGAAGATTCAGGTACTTTTATTTTTCTCCTCGCTTTAATCTGCATTTGATCACCAATAGACTTTAGTTTCAGGGGAGCATAAAAAGAATGATGACCCCTTTTTTCACACTTAAGTTACAGCTGTCATTTTTTCTTTTTAAAAAAACAATTGTATCTGCAATTAGCATTGCAGTTCATTTTTTGAGGTATCTTAAAAATGTCTCGTTATACTAGTAGGTACTAGTTACAATTAAAGAAAACTTGATTCTTCTGTATGGGGAAAATATTTTACCATGAAAGGAAACTAGGGGATACCCGAACTGGGGAACATGTATACACCACCCTTGGGCTATCTTTAACCGCGGGTTTCATCACCCTTTTTCACCTCAATTTTTTGAAAAAGTATCTGCTTATATATTAAAAGAGTGAGTATATATAAATATGAGATTTGCTGATATAATCAAACCTAATTTTTCATTGGAATATATTAGCAATTTACACAAAAAATTTAAGACTAGTACTCAGTTGATATAATCAAACCTTTTGTCCTATGTGAGACTGTTGGGATCCAATTGCAAGGTATGAGACTTGGAATCCCACATTGGAAGTATGGGATTCTAGTGTGGGATTTATAAGACGTTGAGCTCTCCAACTACAATAGCTAGCTTTTGTGGTGTGGTTCTCTCAAGGTTCTTATCAATTGGTATCAGAGCCTTCCACCATGACTCTCAGCTGCAAATAAGAGGCACGGGCGGTGACATCTGCATTGCAGTGTTCGCCCTGGACTAGTCAAAGGGCTAGTGCACAGCCATCCTGCGTGGGCGCCAAAGCTGCGGAGCGTGGTGGGTTGTTAGGATCCAATTGTAAGGTATGGGACTTGGAGTCCCACATTGGAAGTATGAGATTCTAGTATGGGATTTATAAGGCCTTGGACTCTCCATCTACAATAGCTAGTTTTTGTGGTATGGTTCTCTCAAGGTTCTTATCAGATATCTACATTGTCTGATCCTTACAACAACACCTTGCCAACATCTAGATATGCTCCATTTAGACAACAACCATCCCCAAACCTTTTTTCACTATAGTTGAGTCATCAATCTCTACCTACATGAGATACTTGTGATGCATAAAATAAGGTTGCACAAGGACAAGCGTATTTTATGCAGTAGTATCAGTAAACTAAAAGATCAGATATCGAACCCAAAAGATCAATTATATTCTCAAATGATTAATTGTGTAAAATTAAGCAATTAAGGCTAAATTAAATGAAAGATAGTTGTGGTCAATTGCTCGATTTAGTAAACAAGAATAAAAAATGAGTTGATGTGAAAACAGTTATAATAAGAAACCTAGGATTGTGATTTCACACTCACCCCAATTTTCCTCAATTCTAATTCTAGCAAAACCCCAAATATTGTCAATTTCTAATATTTTCAAATTCTATTGTTAACCATTGGTCATGGTTTAGTAACGCTCTTTTCTCTAATCAATACTCAATTGATTAGAGAAATATCATATTAGGTCAAAGGATTAAGTTCAAAATATGGGTGATCAATTAATTAATATGCAAAAAAATTTCATAACAAGTTTGATCATGCAAGTTACGTAGAAGCAATCTCTTCCTAAGTCAATCAATTACACACAAATGGTTATGGTCATGCAATAGATTAAGATTAAGAGTGATCAATTTCAAATTAACAATAAAAAATAAAGAAGAGACTTAATTGACTGGAAAACATCGAGTGTTTCATTAAAATGAGAAAATGGGTAGGAGAGTATGGCTACATCACAATCTCGGACTAGGGAGACTAGTCACTTATGACTGTGACAAAACTAGAAATCCCAATAAAGAACACATACATACCAAAAGAGAGGGAAACTTGGTAAAAAAATCATCCCAATTGTGATCTTTGTGTTCCTTCATAGCAAAGAGACTCTCACATGGTCCTTTTCTCTTTAATAAGAACTTTCAAGAATGTAAATAAATAAAATATCCTAAAAGGAGAAGTTTTCTTTTCTTATTTATAGTATTATGCGGAGATTCTCTTTCTATCTTTCCTTAATTAAAGAATCAATTATGTCTTAATCTTATCAATTAATTAGAATTTAAATATGGCTGCAATCCTTTTACTTTTACTAGTTTTACACATTAGGCGTTATATTGAAGATCAGGAACTCAATTTGATGGTTGGACAGGAGCTGTAAGATGAAAGAATGGGGTGTAACATGAAAGGAAGTAGGTTTTAGAGACAATATTTGTTATGTGGGGTAGGTCATGTTCTTTTGTAACATCAGGGATTGCATGTTAAAATGCATAGTTAGCTTCATGTTATCTTTACTATGGAAGATATTTTTAAGTATTGATCTTATACATGTTTTCAAGTGATTTGCAATTTTTAAAGATATCTGCTTCTTCAGCATGTATTTTTTATTTCTAATGTCAAATAGTTTCCTATTTTGTTAATGGCTGTTTTCGAAGATTTTGTTGGCTGGCTTTATTTTAGATGACCCTAGAAAAGAAAAATTACAAATTCTGGTTTTGAGTAAATTGAGTACTCTTGCTTTGGATATGTATTCAGTATTCTTATAAAATAATTATATCCAGGAATAATTTGTTAATGCTATTCTCATAGGTTAGTTTATGTATTGTGAATGACAGCATCAAATTCATAGCAGCTTGGGAGAGAATATAGTATAGCAACTTGCATAGGTTCATTTGTGTTTTTATATGTTAGTTATATTTTTTTGGGAAGAACTTGAAATATAGTATTACTAACACTAGTACACTAGGCAATAATTTTATCTTCTCATGACCATTCCTTGTACCCTTCTAATATTTGCTCTAGTTTATTTGCCAAGTTTGCCTCACAATTTGCTAATGTCATTCATACTTAACTCGACACTAGCATGCTATACGGAGGGTGTCTGTATATATATTCCTAACTAGAATTTAAGAATTGCATTTATTGACAAATCTATAGGTTCCTCAAAGCTGATGATTGCCTTGTTACACTCTCCTACTAGTGACTTTGTAACAAGTTTTCTGCAGAATGTAGACACCAATTAAACTTGGCAGTTTCTGATGTCTGTCTTGCATTACTAAGTTGTGTTTGACGGTTGTAAAGTCAAGTTTACTAGTTTAGGTTTCAGAGCCTGTTTAGATAATTTATCTATAAAATTTATAGGATAAAAAAAGAAAAAAAAAAAAAAGGACTATACACTGATAGTGTAAAAAGTTTTACACTATTATCCAATCACAACTCTCCATATATGGTAAGATTGGTGACTTCTCTGATAATTATTTTAAAAGTCATATCAACGATGATTTGTGATTGGATGACGGTATAAAACTATTTTACATCATTAGTGCATAATCGTTAAACTCTAAAAAAATAAGAAAAAATGAAATAAATTTCTCCCATAAGTTGAAATTAGCTTATATATAAGTTAAAATAAGCTTTTGTCTAAAACAAGCTTTTGGAGAAGTTAATTCAAAAGAGATTCTATAATTTAGCATGTGTGCAAGTTAATTTTAACTTGTAAGCTGAAATGTGATGTGATATGCCCTGGTGTTTGGCACTAATAGATTGATCCATGAAACATGAAAACTGAGTTTAGTCTCCAAATGTGCAAAAGTGTGAGATTGGACATGTAGTTAACTCATCTTTGTGAACCTTATCGTATGTGCCTACGTGACCTATGGTGATGTTGTGACATATGAAAGTTGCCACATGGTGTCCACGTGACTGCCACATATCTAAAAGTTGACTTTTCAATTTAGTATTTAAACATAATAATTTATTATCATTTTAGTCCTTGAACTTAACCACTAACCGACATTTTGGCCCTTGAACTTAACCATGTACTATCATTTTGGTACCTAAAAATACTTTTGATTTTTTTTATTATGTCTCACGCTGCATGTAAATTATTAGCACTGTTATCACTATATCTCTTTACTTCCATTACACATCCCTCATGTTTATCATTTCCTCTTCCACACTTTATATTTCATCTTGACTTTTACCTCCATCATCTACATGCAAAGTTAATCATTTATTCAACTGAAACATCATTTATAATAGGAAAATAACACAAAAACTTCTTAAAAAATTATATATAATTCCTTAATTCCTTCTTTGTCTATAGCTTGAGTCAGTCCCCTATGGTCTGCTTTGATTTTTTCGAATAGTGTCGGCCCGCATAAGGGACTCTCGTGCGAGCCATACAACGTTCCCAAGCAAAAACTGCTCCTTTCCTTGAGCTTCCCATTTAGTTCCTCCCATCCCAAACATTGATTTTGCAACAAACATTCTCTACCTTCTTTATGTTACATTTTATGCAATTGCAAATTTTCAAATAATTTCATCAACACTCTCAAGTAACCACTATATTTAAAATTCTTTGATGTCAATATATACCTTAAAGTAGTAGCTCATGAAAACAACTTTCATTGTTTACATTTTAATATATGCTTGATCCTTTCACTTTGGTCATTGATAATGTGTCAAATGATCATATAGATCAAATGCCAACCCATTTACACCTCCTTCATCTTTAAAACTTTTCACTCTTGTAAAGGAAAAAATCAATAAGGGGGATTGAATTGTGATATTAAATTTTTCATAAGTTTTTTTCGAAAGTGCTAGACTATCATTTATATGTTTAAGATGAAGTAACAAGTTTTTCTTAAAAATAACTAGACAGACAATACTTAGCAAATTTAACAAAACATTTTTGCAAGAGATTAAAAAATCCACTGTCAGTATAAACATTGATAAGAAGAAAAGCAAATGCACAAAGAGTAATATATCGGTTCATCTCTACCACCGAGACTAGGTACAGTTCTTGGAAATCAACCAAGTTTTCACTATCTTTTGCTAAAGATACAAGAGTTTTTCACTATCACTTGTCGCTCGACAAAAACCTTATCCCCAAGCTTTTAGAACCCAAGTATTGTTTTCGACAAGTCACTTTTGGCTCTATACAAATAAATATATTTGTTCAAGTTAGGGTGTACCCAAACAAGACTATCGTCTTACAAATGGATATCTAACTTAACCACAATGTTTTTCTATTCTCAGGACATACAAAGTATTTTGAGATCTTTTACACTCTTAGAGAATTTACAAAAGAGAGCATAAAGGTAAGAGAGATATAAATTTCAAATTCGAGTTGTTTCTTCTGACTTCAACTCTTCAAATCTTTTGAGATAAATAGATTTCTTTGGCAAGAACTGTCTTCATTTTGCTTTTGAAAAAGTCTTTTGGTGCATTAAATGCATGTCCATTCTATGTTGATAGACCACTATACTTATCTTCCTTGAGCCACACTTTAGCGGCTTGCTTCAGAGGTCAAATCGAATTTAACGCAGAGCAGGTTTGTTCACAACAAGTGCAACAATTGGTGTGTATTTTAAGGAGAATAGAGAGATTGATTTTCATTATTCTCTCACTTTCTTCACTTTGGTATATCCTAAGAAGGATGTTTGAACATTCTCTAAAACAATGATCACAAACACAAAGCATTAACCAGCCTTAAATGCTTTCTCGATCTTAGCATATGTATGCTATTTCTGGTCAATCAGACACATATACAATGCTATCGTCTGTTGGCATGTTGATAATTGATTTTCACACTTTATTTTTGTGAGCAATTATCTTAGCATTTTTAGTAATTTTGTTAAAAAAATCTTGGCATTTGTGAATAAAACTGTATAAAGTTTGTTTAGGAAATCAAAAGAGTTTTTTAATGTTTTTGTGTGGATTTTAGATGTCATAAGGGCATTTTTAAGGAAAAAGGAAAAGAGGGGCTGCAAAACTCAGCTCGCCACGACGAGCAATGTTGGATATAGGGGGAGTACGAAGAAGATGAAGCAAGAAGCTTGTGCCTTAGAAAGTTTTGAGCTTTTTATATGCCAAGGAATTTGTAATTTGATCAAGTGTATGAGAGGCTAATCTTATGATCCTTGCATTGCATGAACATAATCATTAACTTGCATAAATGATTTCATTAAAGCATTAAAGTTATTCATGTTTTCAAAAGAAACTAATTTCTCATGGTTAAGTTTTTGGAAAAATGAAATCTCACTGCTTTAATCGATTACACAACAATTTAAGCGATTACAAGCTTCTGTTTTTAATTATGGAAAGCCATGAAGAACAATTTAATCGATTACTGCCTACTCGTAATCGATTACATAGCACAAAAAGAAACTCATGTCTCCCTGCTTTAATCAATTGCTATGAAATCCTAATCAATTGCTAAAGTTCATTTTTTTATGTGCCGACTGACTTAATCGATTACCACAAATTGTAATCGATTGCATAAGTGAATTCTGGAATTGTGTTTATCTACTTTAATCGATTACTACAAATTGTAATCAATTACATAAGCTTGTTTTACAACTAAACCTGTCTGTTTTAATCGATTACGACACGAATTAATCGATTAATTTGCTCGTTGCAGTTCCCAGGTTGTGCTAAGAACATTTTAATCGATTATTTGCCATTTTAATCAATTACATATGGTATTTTAATCGATTATTAGGCGCTTTAATCGATTACATTCTGTTATAAAAATCTGTTATAAATAGATTGAAGGCTTGTCTGAACTTTTAACTTGAATACTTAGAATTCTTTGATCATATACAAGCCTTCTCAAAGTTAGAAAGTATTTTTTGAGCTAGAAAAGCATTTGTCCCACTTTTTAATCTTCATGGTGTATTGAAAGATTACTTGAGCAAAATTTTCAAAGAAGCTTTTGGAGAGAAAGTTCTGAAATTGATTTCTCCATTTCAACTTTAATCGATAACTCATATTCATTCATATTCATTGGATCATCAGGTTGTCTCTCTCTATTAATTTTTGCTGTAAATTCGTTTTTGAATTTTTAGTTATTTGTAACTATTGTAAAGGGTTCTTGAGACTTTTTTTAGAGTAGGTTTCTCTAGAAGGAAAGAGTGAAAAAGGGTTCTCTATGTCTTGATCACTAGGAGTCTAATAGGGTTTTAGATTTCTGTTCTTTATCTAGGTTTGATAAAGAGTAATTATTGTAAAGCTTGTAAGAACTGAAATTTGATAATAGTAGAACTCTAATCTAGTGTTGATTAGAAGAACTGGATGTAGTTTCTCTTGAGAAGTGAACTAGTATAAATTCTTGTGTTATTTTTTATTCTTTATTCTCTTCTTGTTATCTTTATCAATAGTTCTTGGTGTTATTCTCATTACTCAACAAGTTCTGTTTTAAGCAATTGATTTCTTGGGCTGAGTGGTTTGATTGATTTGAAGCATTCTTAGTTCAACTGTGATTAAGATCCTTTAACTCTGATTTTATAAATAAATTTTAAAAGATCAAGTTTTAACCAATTCACCCCCCTCTTGGTTATTATGGGTATTCCTATTGTTTTCAAGCAGAGCCAACACCATAATGAGAAAAGGATAGAGATCAAGGAAAAGAGTGTGAAGACTCACCACAATCAATCTACAACTCGTCGTAACAAATCCACATTTTGAGACCAAGAACATGAGCAAAAACTCGCAACAACGAGTGAAAATTTTGCCCTAGCGAGATTGGGTGCAGAGAGCATGAAGATTCAAGAGAAGAAGGCTTTTGCAATAGATGAACACTCACTACAGAGAAAGTTGTTCTCGCTACAACGAGATGCTGAAAAAATAACTGCACTTCATTAAAAGAGCCATTGTAAGGTATTTTTAGCTACCTTTTGTCAATTTCTTAGTGTTCATATAATAACCAAGGCTAAAAAAAATAAAATTTTGTGGCGCCATTAACGTTAGAGTGCACCGGAAGGCCATTTCTCTCTGGAATCTGGCGCGGTTAATGCCAGTTTGGCACAATTAGCGTGGGAACACGGGCTAAGTCACTATAAAAGGCCCAATTGCACGAATTGTGAGCCAAAACCTCCATCTTCTTCCTCCTCCTTCATTTTTCACCATTAACAAGCTTGGGAAGCTTCATATCTACTCAACCATTGACCAAAACACTTCACTTACAACATGAAGTTGAAGGGAACTACTCAATGAGCTAGATTCCAACATCACTTTTCCTTGAAAACCATCAAACGGAAAGATTGCGTTTTCTAGGGAACTTCCCAAAGTTTGAGTTTGGAGGGGAAAATAGGCATTTTAAGGACACTCAAGCTTGGAGAAGTTGTCCTCTAGCCTTCCTTGTCGATTTAGAGGTAAGAAACACAAATTCTACTAATTATTTAAGAATTTGTTCTTGAGATGAATAGTGACCCTTTTGAGTTAGAGCTGAAATTAGGCTTGGGTCCTTTGGAAAAGTATGCTTAGGAGGTTGTTGTGATGAAGAATTAGCATTGAAATATGATTTTTATGGACTTTGGAATTTGGCTCTGAAGAATGTATGAGTAGGAAGAATGTTAGTTAGATTGATGATATTATGATATGTATGAGCTAGGTGCTTTTACAATATGTGCTCAGGAAGCTATATAAACGGTGAAAATGTGTTGAAGTAACCGTTTTAGTCATATTGATAATCGTTGAAATGTGACATGTTAGGGTGTTAAACTCTTTGGATTGGTTGATGTAGAGTCTTAAGGAGACTCTAGTGTCTTGGTTAGGCCGAGTTAGATCCTTTGGGGGTTTGTGAGTCACTGATTAGGTGACTAGCTCTTATGACTTGAAAATAGCTTAGAAAAGAGGTTAAATGGAAAAGAATAGTATTTCTTTTCATTCTAACGGTTGAGAACCATTGTTGATTACTTGTGTGCCTTTGTATAGGGCGTGATACCGAGGGTGTCAGTGGCGGAGACCATAGTTCAGGGATTGGACAGCAGAGCACTGTGTTGCCAGGTAAGTTCTTTGTTCTTGGGAGTGTTTCCCATTGTCTGAGTTCCACCATACTCCGAGGGAGTGATGGTTGCATACATGATTCATATGCATTGAACTGGATGTTACAGCTTTCCTCATGATAATATGTATGCTTGTTTTTGTGCCTTGTGTATGGTTGTCTTTCGGATAGATCTTCTGGCCAGTTAGATAAATATGGATCTCCCTAGGAGTAGAGCGCAACTCTCAGTCGGTTTGCTCACGTAAAGGGTGTATGATCCCTTAAGACCAGAGATAGGTGGTCTCGTCGCGGTTAAAGTCTATTCTCAGAGGTACCATATACGTGCATTCATGTGTAAAGGGGTAGCTCCAGATGGGATGGCACGTGTGTTAGTTTCGGTCTCACACTGGGGACTGAGAGTCCCAATGCTGATGATGATGCATCTTTGGCGGGCGTAGTACCGCAGATACACATTAAAGCTAGAGAATGTCTATGTGTTGTTGTGAGGGCCAGGAGGCCTGGTGTTGTGATGCCTTTGATGTTATGCTATCATGGAAGTGAGCCAGGGGGAGGAGAAGCCTCCAAGAACCCTGAGATTATTGAGATTGTATCTCACCCCGTGTGTGGGGATTATATTTTGCAGGTGATGCATCTGGCAGACATGATGAGTCCCAGGACGGGAGGCCCCAGTAGGGACAAACTCTGTGTAGCTGCTTGGCAGTATTTTCAGAGCATTGTTGCTAACTGTTTATGTTTATGATGTATTTTGTACCCCTGCGAGGGAAGATGTACGTGCGCATATATTTTGGATCTTGTATGAATTATGATGTACAGACGTTGTACATTTTGTACCCTCTTGTGAGGATGTGATCTGTGAGATCATGGCACAGGGTGTCTATTCTTTTTTATAGCCACGGTGATTGTGTTGATGATGTATATATAGATACATGTGGCTTCTGTTTCTCCTGATATATCTGTATGGACATTATTGTCTTTACTTGCCTTTCTTTATGTTATCTGGATCGAAAAGGCTTGTTGTGGTGTCGCGGCATTCGTATATGGAATTATGAATACGTAACGTACATAATGAATCAGGAATATGGTTTGAAAGGAAATGACGATGATGTCATATTTTTATTAAAATGCTTCCATTGATTTTAATTGATTGATTTTAAATTAATTATTACGTTAATCTGATTAAGTAAATTGGTAATACACCGGATGCATACGGGGTGTTATAGTTCATAGTTTGAAGCTATGATTCCCCCTCCCCCCCCCCTTCTCTTCTTCCACTTCTAGTTTTTGGATTCATTTTGTGTTCTTTCATGGATCAATTCATGATCCTTTGTAACTAAACTTGAAGTTGTTGGATCTTAAATGAAGTAGAGTTCAGAGTATGTGATTTTTTATTTTTTTTTATCTATTTTCCAATTTATGCAATACTTTTCTACTTCTTTGTTGAATTCATGCATAAGCTTTATCAACCTTGCTTAATGGAATTGGATTATGTTGGGAAACAATTTCAATTCTAGATTTGAAGTAAAAATGTGTAGAAATCTAGATTTAGGGATGAAATTAGGTTTTTGCATTGTATAGATCCTATGTTCTTTCTCTAATTGCTAGATTAGGTTACCTAAGGGATTAGGAATAATTAAGGATCATTTACCTAAGGAATAAGGATTTGATTACTTCTGTTGGATCTTGGTTGCATTGAAATTGGGAATTAATATCGCGTACGACGAATTCTACATATTTTGAATCAAACAACACCTATTTCCATTGATTTTCTTGTTCTTCGCTGCATAATTTTGTTCTGAAAACCAGAATATTTAGTAATTATTTTTATCTAATCAAAATTATTGAGGGTCTCAATTCTTCTTATAACTCAACAACTTTCTACACTCCAAACATGATGAAAATGACACGTGCTTCGCGTGCCACCAAAGGGTCATGTCCACTAAGTCCTCTAATACCCAATCCTTGAACAACTATGTGAAAACTATAAAGACATGAAAAAAAAAAACAAGGGCAAGATGTAATACATGTGCCCCATGGAAAAGGTATGTCAGCAACTAGTTTTAACACATTCCTTTTTCTCCCTTTCGTGATTCTCAAGTTTTTTTACCCATCTCTTTGGTGATTAATGTTATTCCATTACGTAGATAAATTAAATAATTAATCTAACATTCTACACATATTAATAACATATAAGATAATAACTTGGTAGAAGATTTAGTTTTGAACCTTATAGAATCTCGTTAGCAATGTCCTAGATTTAGCCTCTAACTACTGTTATGTAATCACTTATAAATTGGTTTCATATTTATAGTATAATTCAAATGAAAAAATTTGAAAGAAAAAGGTGAAAATATGAGAGATAAGGAAGGAAATGAGAGAATATGGTGATGCACATGCTAATAATTTACATGTAACATGAACTTAATTGAAAATTTGAAAGTGCTTTCAGGACCAAAATGACAATAAGTAATTAAGTTTAAGGTCCAAAATATCAGTAAGTGGTCAAGTTCAATGACTAAAATTACAACAAGAAGTTTAGAAACTAAATTGAAAAATCAACTCTTTGATACATGGATGACACATGACAATCGTCAGTTGTCACGAAGTAGGCACATATGTTAAGGTTAACAGAGATGAGTTAAAGACAAGACTAAATTTTCACATGTTTTTACACTTTCAGATACTAAATTCAATTTTTTTATCTTGTAGGGACCAATTTATCAACATCACACATTTTCAAAAACTAAAATAAACATTTATCTTTTAAATAATTCAATCCACTTTTTATGTGAGACAAATATTAGTAGTTTTTTTTTGTCTTGTAGCACTGCCTTGAATGTATTACGTAATAGTGAGTAGAAAAATAGAAAACCAATTGAATTTTCTTATATGTGACACCATTAGAATAAAATATTAATTTCCTTATGAATTGGTAGTTTTTCTTGTAACTTATCTTTCATTGTATTATTATAGATGACTTAATTATTAAAATAGTCCCTTAATTATTTAAAAAAGTTCAATCATATTCTCTAACCAACAACATTTAAGACAAATAGCGGCTTGTATTCCTTAATCAAGTGGTATAAAGTTTGAATTTAGGTAAGAAATAAATTATGTTGAGAGAAATACTCACCTGGTGTATGCACACGGTATTTGTAGAAGATTAGTCACCGTTTCCAATTGAAACCACTTTGTATCAATACTATGATCAACAAAAAATTGATTAAAAAAACACGTTCTCTAATTTTTAAAAACATCTCAATCATATCATTTTTGTCCAATTGTGATGTCATTACTTACACAAATATGAATGTTCAATTTGACTGTATTTATTTATTGAATTCAATTTGGTTTCTTTATATATATATATATATATATATATATATTTGATCCCTTAATTATTTAAAATTCAATTTGGTTTGTCTATTATTTTGAAGTTTAATTTTGGTCCCCTATTTTTCAAAGGCATCCCAATCTTGTCTTTTTTATCCTCTTGAATTTAAGATCATTATTGTTACAAGGTGATAAAAAATGTAAACAACATAATGGTGGTTCTAATCCATCACAATGGTAAAAAAAATGGAATTTAAATATATTGACAATTTTCGATTGCTACAGTGATAAAAATAAATGTCATGTTTTTTGCTTTTTAAAACTGGTTTGCAACATTAATGAAATTAACTTCAAATGGATAGAAAGGGAAACATTGGGACTATTTAGAAAAATGAGGGATCAAAATTGAATATTTTTAATAGAAAACGAATCAAATTGAAGTTTCTAATAATTGAGAGATTAAATTAAACCAAATAAATAAATAAAAGACCAAATTGAATCTTTATATTTGCATCCGTAATAACATCAAATTCAATCGAACGGAAATAACCTGATTGAAGCATTTTTTTTTTTAATTAGAGAAACTTATTGAACTTTTAAAATATTTAGGACCTAATTTAACATTCAAAAATAATTAAGAGTCCGTTTTAATAATTAAGCCAATATTTTCCCCAAACAGAATAAGCAAGCTTTCTTTAATTGTAACCAATATTACATGAGACAATTTTAAGATACCTCAAAAGATGAACCACAATGCTAATTGCATACACAACTGTTTTTTAAAAAACGAAGAACATGACATTTATAACTTTAGTGTGAAAAAAGGGCTAAGTACTTTTTATGCTCCCCTGAAACTAAAGTCTATTGGTGATTAAAAAAAAAAATTGCAGATTAAAGCGACGTGAAAAATAAAAGTACCTAAATCTTCTTCAGATCACCACCAAGATTGTAGAATCATTGAATCAAAATGTTAAAATGATTTGAATTCCAAACTTTTATTTTATTTTTTCTTCTATTTTTGTGGATGTAAAGTGACAGGGACTCAGGCATATCACAGATTACATTTCAGATTACAATAATACTTGCAAATTGACTACTACACAATAGAAATAATGTTGCCTAAGCTTCTCTATTAACGCTAACTCATGTCTCAAATATAAGGAAAAAAAACGTCAGATAAATTAAGAAATTCAATTAACCACATTTAATTATATCAATTTCAATTAAAAAAATAATTTTTTTTCTAATTTACCCTTTATTAAAACTTAATATCAAGAATAAAAAAGAATCATTGAAACTAACACATCAATTAAATAAAGAATATTTCAGTCATAGTAAATATTAAATAAAGTAAAATTAGTTAAAAAAAAATTATATCTGAAGGGGAAAAATATGTTTTTTTCTTCTTATATTTAAAACCTGAGAGAGTATAGGAGAAACAAAATATAAAAAAATTCCCATAAGTTAAAATTAACCTGTACAGAGATTTTGAAACCTAAACTCGACCTTACAACCGTCCGAGACAACTCAGTAATGCAAGACAGATATCAAAAACCGCCAAGTTTAATTGATGTCTAAATGCTGCAGAAAACTTGTTACAAAGTCACTAATAGGAGAGTCTAACATGTCAACCATCCGCATTGAGGAATATATAGATTTGTTAGTAAATGCAATTCTTAAATTCTAGTTAAGTATTTGTGACAGTAGCAAATTGTGAGGCAAACTTGGCAAATAAACCAGAGAAAACATAAGAAGGATACAAGGGATGGTCATGAGAAGATAGAAAAAATTACCTACTGTAGTAATGTTAATAATATCTATACTTCAAGTTCTTCAGAAAAAACATAACTATAACACAAATGAACCTATGAAGTTGCTATATTATATTCTCTCCCCAGTTGCTATGAATTTGATGCTGTCATTCACAATAAATAACATAACATATGAGGAAAGCATTAACAAACGATTCCTGAATATGGTTATTTTGTAAGAATACTGAATACATATCCAAAGCAAGAATAATCAATAAGTTGTATTTTCTAGCGTCATCTAAAATAAAGCCAGCCAACAATCTTGCAAAACAGCCATTAACAAAATAGAAAACTACTCGACAAAAGAAATAAAAAGTAAATGCTGAAGAAGCAGATATCTTTAAAAATTGCAAATCACTTGGAAGCAAGTATAAGATCAGTACTTAAAAATATCTTCCGTAGTAAAAGATAACATGAAGCTAACTAAGCATTTTAAAATGCAATCCCTTATATTACAAAAGAACATGACCTACCCTACATAACAAATATTGTCTGTAAAACCTACTTCCTTTCGTGTTACACCCCATTCTTCCATCTTACAGCTCCTGTCCAACCATCCAATTGAGTTCCTGATCTTCAATATAACGCCTAATGTGTAAACTAGCGAAAGTAAAAAGGATTGCAGCCATTATGGTCATCAGCAAAAGAAGAATTAAGCAAGGGAACAGGAAATGAAGAGAATGAACAGCAAAAAATACACCTTACAATCTTACAACTTGCTTGTACTTTACATGCTAATGCACAAAGCTTTAGTGAGAAGAAAGATCAGTTTAGTTAGAAGGGAGCATGATCACCACCTAGGACTTGTCATGGGGAAAAAACCTGAAGGAGACAAAGGAAACAGCCCTGGAGAAAGTGGAGGCTGCGGCACAGGGCCTAAAATCCCTGACTGTGCAAAGGGTGACAAAGGGAAATTGGGAGTAAAAGGAGATGGAAACTGAATGCCAGGGGACAACAGTGGTGGATAACCAGACTGAGGGGAGAGGAAATTCATGTAGCCAGTTGGTGAAGGCAAGAGAAACTGAAAGGTTGGAGAAGGTAAAGGTAAAATAGGAGGTCCATTTGGTTGTGGAGAAGGAACAGCATCTATAGCAGGAGGAGGAGGAAGAGGGTTTGTGGCATTCAAAGGCAACATAGGAGGGTTAGGAAGCAAAGCAGAAGAAGCTGGATGATGATGGGGTTGAAATTGGGCACCCCTTGAAGCGGGATCTGTAATTGAATGTTCAAGGTATCTCATGTAGGCAGAGATTGGTGACTCAGCTATATTATTAGGGTTTGGTGATGGTTGTTGTCTAAAGAGAGCAGGTCTAGCTGCTGGCAAGGTGGTGTGCAATGGAGGTCTCACATAGGGCAAAGGGGGAGGCCTAATTTTCTGCAACCTCATGCTTTGAGGTTTTGGGGAATTGTTCTGATTCTGAGGAGGCTTGGATTGAGGATGATCCTGAGACTGAGAGGGAGACCCTGTAAGCTGCTGAACAATATCCCTGAAATCATTCTTGCTTATGTTGTAAACCTGAGGCTGAGGCTGTTGCTGTTGCTGTTGCTGTCTACCCCCATTCATGCTGCTGTTGTTGTTGTTGCCATAATTGGGCTGGTGTAATGGGCTCTTCCTAATGTTTTTCC
>PYAF01003534.1:522291-538876 GCA_007407185.1 Glycine tomentella | reverse complement strand
TTGCTGTTGCTGTCTACCCCCATTCATGCTGCTGTTGTTGTTGTTGCCATAATTGGGCTGGTGTAATGGGCTCTTCCTAATGTTTTTCCCCATTTTGTTCACACCCAAATTATCATTATGCCTGTTTTTTGACTCATCCATTCTCTTGCTATAAACACAAACTCCAATTCACAAACTATTATATTACAAGGACAACCTGCAAATTGACAACATCAAACACAAACACAAACACAAATCAACCTCAAAAGTCAAACTGGACAGTCATGGTTATTTTTGAATATTGATCATAGCAATAGTACCCCAAATGAATGAACCCCAGAGAAAGCAGAGAACTTACCCTTTTCTGAAGATTCACGCAACCAAAGAGAAACCCTCTTCACCGGATCGAATGAAGACGGGGTTTCAGTGCGGTGGAGAAAAGACCGAAAAAGATTGGAACTTCTCGGAGGGTCTAATAGTAATAATAGAGACTTTGAAGAATGGAAAGCGTATAAGCAAAAAAAAAGAAAAGAAGAGAGAGACAGAAAAGCTTATTTTATTTCAATGGAGTTTTTGTGTTGAGTCAACAGTGGGAAAAGGGAAATAACATGGAAGGGCATTTAGGTAAAGAAAAATGACTTTTTCGAGAAAGAACAGCGATTTGGGGTCCAGTTTAATGTGAATATGTATGCCCAATTGCCCATAACACATATAGAAACAGTTCCCCAGTCAAATGTATAGATTATTATTAAAAATTGTGTACTTGAACATAATGACCATTTACCAGTTTCGTAAGTGCAAAAATTCAATACAAAAACTGATATTGGTTAACTATATAGTAAGATGGGAAGTCTTACATTCCATTACAACTACAAAGTGATGCGTCGATTGGTACTCAAGTCAAGTTATTACTATTGGATCAAGAATTATATAAATGAATACTAGTAATTGAGATTTAATGGACATAAGTTGAATTAATAAAAATTTAAATACTCTTTTAATTCTTATAATTTAGTATTTTTTTGTTATTATAAATTATTTTTTATTTTTAGTTTTTATAAATTATATTTTATTTTATTTTTGATCCTTTTAAAGTGTTGCACAAAGATGAATTTTTAAGACATTACATGACTTGCCTATTACCGTTTTTGAGATATTAATGTGAATGATATAAAATGTTTGTATCACTGGACTTAATTAATATTTATCTTAATCCTATTAAATGTGGCTGTATTTAGGTTACAAGCAAACTAAAATTTGTATAAATGACAAATGATAAAAAGAAAGGAAAAGTATTTAAATCCTATAAAAATTAATTTTACAACATATTAACTAAAGTTATTCTATTAAAAAAACTAAAGTTATTGCACAAAAATATTAGTTAAAGCTAACCTTTGAAAATGAAAATGATGATGACGTGGGGATGGCCAACTAGGCTAGACAAGACTTGGTCGGACACAGCGGAATCAACGCTGGTTTGTTAGTGAGTTCAATTTTGACTATGGAGTGCTGTTTGTTTTGGGAGATTTTTTTTTTTCATAATATTAATACGAAATAATTATTAATTTTTTAAGATAAATCTTAAATAGAGTTCTTAGATATTTTTTGATAGATATTATAATACCATATAAGATTAAAGATATTTCAAGATCTCTCTAATTTTGTTCTTTAATGGTAGATCTTATTTTAAGATCTTATGGAGAGAGAAAGAGAGAAAAAATTAATTTTAAATAATATGCAGATCTTGAGATTTTCTACAAGAACTCATCCTTCATCTCATCCTCCATCATGTTGGAGATCTCTTCAACTCTTTTATTAGGAGATTTAGTAAAAATCAGATTTTAAATTCAAGATTCTCACTCAAGATCTTACAATAAAAATGTTTTAAGTATTTTTTTAAGAATTTAAATGATCTTTTTTAATGATATTTCTTCTTTTAATTATATTTTTTCGTTTACAAATTTTGAAACCCAAGATAATGTTTAACAAAAATAGTTTAAAGCTTATAATTTTTTTCACATCAGATTTAAAGCTTATAATAGTTGGTAGTTGAAAAATAAAACTAATAACTTAAATTATTATTTATCTAAAAAAACTTAACTTATTATAATAGAAGTGTTTGATACATTTAATTATTCAATTAGTTGATAAATATAAAATGATATAAAAATGTGTTTATATAATAATTTGTATAATTTTTTTATGTCAAGGATAAAAATATTTTTTAGGTAATTATCATTTTACATTTTATTATTTTTTGGAAATATTTAATATTTTATTAAAAATAAAATAGCAAAAAAATATATTAAAATACTTAAAAAGATTAGTAACGTAAAAACAATTAAGGGGAATAGCTGATAAATAAAGTGGATTAAAGCAAGAATGAAAATGAAAGAATGAATAATACTTCTAATTTACAAGTTTGAAAGAAGTTTTAAGTTAACCCAAAAGAGCATATAATTTGATAATCAAATGGCTCAATTTAGTTAAAGTTTATAAAGCTAGTCAAATAAATTAGAAGATAATTCATAAGCAAGCACACTCATTCTCAGAGTTATATTTTAGATATTTTGTAATTATTATGTTATACTTTTAATCAAATTATCTGTATGAAAAAATACTGTAATCTAACATCTAACATTTTGAACAATTTTTTTTAGGAGAAATAAGGTTATGGCTTCTCATTCTTAAGTAAAACATGAATACAATTGGAAACATAATTGAAGAACTGGTTGTGAACATTAAATCTTGAAGTTCTTGCTAATGTACGAACTACGTAATTTATTTATCTTCTAAAAAACTCACTCTTAAATTTGAATTCAAATTAAAATGAGACGACATTCATTAATAATAGTATTAAAAAGATTGTTGAAATTATCTATAACTGATTTGGAGTCGACCTTGAATTGCATGTTGAGATTAAGAACATTTTTGAACAATTATGAAGTGTTAATTTTGGTACTTTTAATAATTCAATGCATATATTACGTGATTATAGAAGAATTTAGGATATTGATTTTTTATTTTTTAATCAAGTGATTGAGGGTTGAAATTTTATTGATCCTTAAATATATAATAAATTATGTTAAAAATATATTTATTTTACGTGTACTCAAAATTTTTAACAAATATTTATTACTATTTCGATGACAACAAAACAAACTACACTATGCCAGCGTACGAGAAACGTCCTGGCCGTTTACAGTAATGTTTAGTCCAAACACGGCGGTTAATTAGCAGCCTGAGCCGAACTTGATTTTAGACCAAGTCCAAACGTGGTTGGTGCTTTTGACTTTGGATGTTATATATCTTATCATATCAGCGCCACAAATTATTATTTTAACTATAAAATGATTTGAAATTATTGTTTATTATAATTTTTGTGGCTGATGTGATTGGCCATTAGAAATTTTCGAATACATTCTTCGAATTTTAAAGCTTTTGCCCAATGATATGACATCACATCACGTTGAATACTTGTTAATGGAATGGCGGAATATACAGTTTTTCGGGTATATACATCTCAGGAGCTTTTTTTATAATTTTGTTTCACTTTCTGTTTTCTTTTTAATATTTAAAATTAGAAACCCCTAGTAATGTCTTTACACACACGTCGGACATTTCCTTTCCCAACCCAATCCAAGAGCCTCACTCCCAACTTTCTTGGTTTGGAAGGAGAAATATGAAAAGGTTAAAGACTTGAATCCTACACCTATTTTGTACTTTCCATTTTTTTTTAAAACTCCAATTTATCCCTTTATGTATTTTGCCTTCCATTTTTAAAAAATTCCAATTTATCCCTCTATGTATTTTATACCTTCCATTTTAAAATTAAAAAAAAAAAAACTTCAATTTATCCCTTCTATCTTCTTTTTTCTCTTTTTTCTCTTTTTTCTCCCACAACAGCAATAGACATGCAAACCTTTCCATTTGTTCTTTTCTTCTTCCCGCAATGCACTCCGCTTTCCAATTCTTCTCCAACTCAAGTCTTCTTCCTGCAACCATCAAAAGTTTAGTGCAAAAGTCTCTCCCCCTCCAACTCTCCACGTTGCAAGTATGTTTCAATGCTTCACATTCACATTGTATACCTGTTTTTGGAAGGAATATTTTTGCTTCCGGAATAGCCATTCCGAAAAAACCTTTTCCATAACACCTTTTTTGGAAGCAAAAATAGTCGTATCGAAAAGCATGCTCCAGAGTGCACTTATTCCTTCCGGAATGGGCTTTCTGTAAGCCCAATAATACTTTTAGGAACCCTCTTTCCGGAATCTCATTTCTTAAACTTTTTTTGCTTATGGAAAGCTCATTCTAGAAGTTTGTTTTCTTATGGAAAGGTTGTTCTGGAAGCATTTTTTGGTTACGGAGTAGCCATTCCAGGGGTTCTAATCAGATTAAATTCTAACTTAAAAGCATTTGTTAATTACTGAATGTCTTTTTCTTTTATTATATATTATCAATGTGATCCCCTGTAGCCAAAAGTTAATATTGTAGTCTAATCCTCACGCACTAACAACTGTGAAAGCTGAAACATAAATTAAACAGCAACAACTAATTTTTGCTTTCATCTCAATGGACTGAAGCCGAATTAGGTTTTACAACTAGTTTGGGTCATCGATCCAATAGGTTATTCAGCCCGGACAACCTTCTAGGTCCTGGTTGAACTAGTCTAACCGGCCAATCTGATTTTTACAACACTGGGTTGAATTAAGTTCAATGGCGACTTTCAGTTAATATAATATTCTACTTCACCTTTGAAGCTAAGAATGTTATTGTTCCCTCGTAGTCCTTTAATTTGGAAATACGAAGGTTTCATGCTCCAACTAAAAGGGAATGTCTAACGAATTATTGTTCCAATCGTAATAGAAGGAATGATTGCAATGATGAGATGAAGGCAGAGATGGTAGAAAGAATTAAGAATAAGGATCTGGATCCTGTCCAGCAAAGGAGTGTCTCCAGCCCTCTCCAATGCAAATATCACCTTTTAGATTAATCTAATGGCTGAGATATTAAAATAATAAAATACCAAGGAACAAAAATTTTCTATTCCCCGATAAATCACCTTTTTCACCAAGGCTAAAGATTTAGGAAAATCTCACAGTACACACTTCCTAAAAACCATGAACAACCACTGAATCTCTCCACAATAAATGGTAACGTAACAACCACATAATCACCAACCCTAATTCCTCAATGCCCATATTGTTGATAAGAACTAAGAAATCATCAAATCAATTTTTTAAGCTTCCTTCACCAATTGATTTGGATATAATAACACTTCAAATTTTGCAAAACTGTTATTGTATTGTTTAGGGTCCACAAAATACACATGGCAAATGACGTGACATTCTAGTACGCACATCAGTCCTCCATGTCAATCCTGACACATGAGCACGGACACATCGTCCTTAGCAATCGGGCTACTGGGCTGAGTAGGTTATCTCTAATACCTCATTATTTGAATATTAACTATAATGTTGTAACCTCCTAATCAATTGACAGATACTCAATTATCTATAAGATACACATTATCTATAAGCTACAATTATCTCCTAGCTATTATCTATAAGCTGACAAGTATTTGCAAGGGTTGTTACACCTTGGTAACAACCCCTACAAACAAGGACCCATAACTCTTACTCCACTCTATAAGTATCAGGTTCTATCTCACCCTTTTCATTTATCATTCTCACCTAACTCACGTACTTACTTGAGCATCAGAGTCCTTTGTTTTGCAGGTCCCCATTCTTTTCCTCCTAACAAAGGGTACTCAAAGTTCAAGGTGCGAGATCATGGAGCTCATCTTGGCCACGTCCCCCCTAACGTGGGTCAGCTCCAGATGTTGGTAACTACATTTGGCCCCACTGTGGGGCCGCGGTAAAATTTACCTCGTGGCCTCTCTTCTCCACTAATGGTTCACGCGGTCTACCTCAGACGTGAAACCCCTCTTGAAAGTTCCAATCCTCCCCTGATAAACATAAGCACTCTCCAGTAACTCCAGACACGTATTGCAGAGATAGAGCGACGTCATGAGGAGGAACGTCGAAAGTTGAATGTTGACCATGACCAGTTGGAAGCTCGTGTAAGACGCCCTTAGGGCAACGAGCACTCTGCCCATACAATGAATGGACGTAATCAACGGGAATCACACCCACGACACGCCGTCAATACTCAAGACGACCCTAGTACGTCGACACCCCTTTGTCAACCGCATCATGGAAACTGACCTACCAATAGGTTGGAAATCGCTCAACCTAAAGCGGTACGATAGAACCACCGATCTAGATGAACATCTGGACGTTTTCCTCACCCAGGCGAATCTCTACACCAACAACGATACAATCTTGTGTAGCGTCTTTCTAACCTCCTTCAAAGGGGCAACGCTGACATGGTATGAAGGACTCCCTCTGAGGTCCATCGATAGCTTCGACACTCTTGTCGAGCCTTTCAGTTCACAGTATGCAACCAACCGGTCACATTGCATGACTTCCGCTGCGTTGGCTAGTCTGCGACAAGCAGATGATGAATCCCTTTAGAAGTTCATGGACAAGTTCAGACGAATTACTATCTGGATCCAAAATCTCAACCCAGAGGTAGCATTACACTCCATGCTATTAGCCTTACGGCTTGATAAGTTTGCAGACAGTCTATGCAAAAAACCTCTTAGTACCATGGACGAGTTGCGCGAACGAGCCAAAGGCTACATTCAAATGGAGGAGATGTCAAGGTTCAGAAACGAGATCTGACAAGCCGGACAAAAGCGCGACAAGAGAGAAGGAGGTACCAAGACCGACTCACATAAGTCGGACAAACGACACAAGCAAGACAAGCGTCAGTCTCTCCCAAAGGGACCCAAGTATGAGCGTTACACACCCCTAACGACCAATCACACCACTATTCTTGAGGAGGCTTTCAACGCAGAGGTACCCATAAAGCTACCTCTGCCATTTCCTCCCAGACCGGGGTTATACATAACCAAATACTGCAGATACTATCGCAGTTATGGTCACAATACAGAAGATTGTTAAGCTCTGAAAGAAAAAATAGAAGAGCTCATATAGACTGGGTATCTAGCCCAGTTCGTGAGGAGGCCTAACAATCACCCAGCAGGAGCGAGACCCAGGGGACACTGAGAGAACCAGCGTAGAAATTATAACACCCTGTATGCATCTGGTGTATTAACATATTATTTATTTAATCAGATAAGTGCATAGTTACTTTAATTAAAAAGCCGTGGAAGCGATTACATTTTTAAACCATATTTCCTGATTCATTATGTATGGTATATCACCCACAAAATGGAAATGTCATAAACAACACTAGCCCCTCAGATGCAGATAACATAAAGACAGATAACCAAGTAACTCAACAGATATGGCAGGAGAAACATAATTACATAACTAAAACTGGTTATGTACAAGTATACATCATCAGAACCACACCTGTGGTTATACAAAAGAATAGGCATACATTGCCCTGATCGCACAGATCACTTCCTAACATGAGGGTATACAAAATATACAGTCCATGTACAAACATAGCATAATCACCATATATGCACACACACATGTATCTTCCCCCTACAGGGGTATAAGGTATGTTCACATAAACAAAATGAGCCTCCCAGCTCGCAAAATGCTGCAACAGCTGTCCCTACTGGGGCCTTCTGCCCTGGGAACCGTCATCTCTGCCAGAAGAGTCTCCTACAAAACATAAGCCCTACAGGGGTGAGATACACATCTCAGTAAGCTCAGGGTTCTTGGAGGCTTCTCCTCCTCCCTGGCTCACTTCCATGACACACGTCATCAAAGACATCACAATCAATGGCCTCCCGGCCCTCATAACAATACATAGCCAATCATCTAGCTCTAATGTATATCTGCGGAACTACGCTGCCAAAGATACATCATCATCAGCATCGGGACTCTCAGTCCTCAGTGTGAGACCGGAACTCACACCTATGCCATCCCATCAGGAGCTACCCCTTACGCATGGATGCACGTATATGGCACCTCCGAGAATAGGCTTCAACTGCGATGGGACCACCTATCTCTTGGTCTTAAGGGATCATCAGACCTAATTCATGATGAGCCCACCAACTTCCTGGCATGATGCCCACGGTTAAAAACCACCGACCTTTACGTGAGCAAACCAAACTAGGAGGTGCGCTCTTCTCCTAGGGAGGTCCATATCTATCTAACTGGCCAGAAGATCTATTCAACAGGTAACCATACATACAAAGCATAGAAGCATGCATACATATCATTATGAGAAAGCAACAACCAATTCAATGCATGCATCATGAATGCAACCATCCTCCCTCGGAGTATGGTGGAACACAGCAGTGGGAAACACTCCCAAGAAACCAAGAAGTTACCTGGCAAAGCCGTGCTCTGAAGTTCAATCCCTGAACGGTGGTCTACGCCACTAACACCCTTGGTGTCACGCCCTATACAAGGCATATAAGCTCAATTAATCATCAATTCAACCATACAAAGCACATAACAACGGTTCTCAACCGTTACAATGAAAGGAAGCGTCGTTCCTTTCCATATAAACCTCTAAGTCCTCTACCTTAAGGTTATAGAATTAACCAATCCAAAGCTATACAAGCCCAAAGTTCAACAACGAACAATATGGCTACACGGCTTCTTCAACACAAAAACATCGTTTATATAACTTCCGGAGCACATATAGCTCCAGCAACAAGGCTCATGCATGTTCAACAATCACCAAATAAACCAACATACTAGTTACACATGTCTTTCTCAGAGCCAAAAACCAAAGTCCATGAAACTAACATTTGAAAGCTAATCCTTCATCACAACAACATTCTAAACATACTTTTCTAAAGGACCCAAGCCTAATTCCAGCTCTAGCTCAAAAGGGTCACTATTCATCCCAAAGACAAATTCACAAATCAAACGGTAAAACTCGAGTTTCTTACCTCTAAGACGACAAGGAAGACTAGTGGACCGTTTCCCCAAGCTTGGGTGTCCAAGAATCGCTTCCTTTCCTCGCCGAGCTCGAGTTTTGGGAAGCTCCTTAGAGATTTCGATCTCTCCGTTTGATGGTTTTTAGGGAAATGTGATGAAGGATTCTAGCTCATAGGGGGGATTCCCTGCAAGTTCCATGTTGGGAGGGAAGTGTTTAGGTCAAAGATTGAAGACTTATGAAGCTCCAAAGCTCATCAATGGCTGCCAAGGGTCAGAGGAAGAAGAAGAAAGGGTTTTTCCCTTCAAAAACGCGAAAATGACCCTTTTATACATGGTTTGCCCGAGCTCCCGCGCTGATAGCGCCATTCTGGCGCTATTAGCGCCAAGTTCACGTGACAACAAGCCTTCTGGGCACTTATGACGCTAACCGCGCCACTATGGCGCTAATCGCGCCAGTTATTCAAGAGAATTAGCCTCCTGGTGCATTCTGGTGCTACTGGTGCCACTTCTGGCGCACCTCCCACGCTAACGGCGCCAGTTCCCACGCTAACGGCGCCACTCTCTGGCCGTCGCAAAATCCGTCGCTAACGCTTTTTGTGACGGAAAATAGTAAATTTATTTTTTTTATTTTCATGGTTATTATAGAAATCATGATGCCGACAAAGGAAAGGACAAAGCAGAAGAAAGAGGGAGACAAAGGCACTACCAGTAAAGACACGAGCATCAACCTCAGCAAGAATAAGAAAACGAGCCCGTCCAACAAATCTGAGGTGTAATTAACACCATTGTGGACAGATTTTCCTACGGATGGTTGTCCATTCAGTCCAGAAAATGGCATCTCCACGCCATCCGAGACATCGACATCAACTGTGTCGACGTACCATCACCATAAAGTCTCGCTCCCATCACTTTTACTGATAGAGACTTCAAGGGCATTAACCCTGTCAACTAGGACGATCCCATGGTTGTCTCCATCGTGATCGCCAATTTCATGGTGTCCAAGGTCCTCATTGACTAAGACAACACTATATACATCCTATATTGGAAGACATTCCATAGGCTCGAAATCTCATTTGACACAGTTCATCATCACTCTAGACCTCTCCTCGACTTTGTAAAAGAAAGAGTAAAAATCAGAGACTATATAGACCTCATGACATTATTTATAATATATATATATATATATATTTATTTATTTATAATATAATATATTAATAATAATTATTGTCAATAGGTAAATGTGACTAATAATGCAAAAAATGTAATTAGCCTAGATAATAACAATATATGAAAAATTATATAAATATTATTATTATCATATCTTTTAATATATATTATTGTCTTTGGATTAAATTATAATTAGTGACAATATATATTATTAAAAAGATTAGTATTTTGCAGTATTAAAAAAATATTAGTATATAATCAGTAGTACTAACATATATTAATTATCATATTTTTAATTAGTTTTAGTATATACTAATTAGTATATATTTTCTTTTTATTTTTAGTGGAAATATTATATTTATTATTACTTATTATATATATTATCAATAATATTTTTTTAAAAATATTATCATATATATGGTTGAAAGAAATTTGAGGGAGGAGGCTAAAGCTCTTTGGTGTCCCTCCCTATGTCCGTCTTTGGAGTAAGGATTTGAGTTTGATCCTTGCAGAATACACTTTTGGGGAGGGGTATCAATTTTAAGTGAGACTAAGTCTCCATCAATAATTAATTTTATAGTCGATCAAAAGGATCAAAACTTGTAAGAATACCTTGGGGTACCAGTGGGGAGTCTAAGGCTCTAATTATGGTGGTACCAAATAAAAAAAATTGAGTTCAAAATTGATTTTAAGCTAAGACAACTTTAGCTAATTTTTGTATTTCAACAACATCAACAGTACCTTTAACCCAAATTAATTGAGATCGATAGTAAATGAACCCAATGATAGATACAAGGAAATTGAAAAAAAGAAGAAAAAGAGAAAATAAGACAAAAGAAAATAAGATAAAAGAAAATAAGGGTGAAAGAAGGAGAGAAAAAATAAAAAGGAAAAGAACTAAAAAGAAATCGTATGGAACATAGAAATAATAACGAATTTAACCATCCACTAAGTTTATAATTTTTCTCTATTTCGTCTTAAGACACACTTTCCACCAATTGATATCTCACTCTATTAAGTCTTGTTTAATTACCTTTCGAAATTAATATTAACTAAAATCAATTTAGATCAAAATTCAAAATTGTAGAAAGGCTAGTTTTTTTTATGCACACTATATATAGCAAAAGTGGTTGGCATAGGTGAACCGTGAACCTCAAAGCCAGCTTCCGATTCCGTGTTTGATTCCAACATAGCTTACAGAGAAAGCACCTCACTTTTAGGTCCTTTTCTAATGGTGGACTTGTTTCCTATATAGTTATTCATGTTGGTGCATTTGGAGTGATTCTGATTCCACAAACACGCACATGCCAACAAGAGCCTAGTACACAGCCCCTCTTTTTTGCCTTATAATCCTCCATGCATGTCGAGGATATTTCAGTGATAAATTTGGTGTGGTCAAAACTTTATTACTCAACAATAGAATACCTGAACAGGAAACTGCCTTTAGCTGGTGGGAAAAATAAACGAGAGGTCTAATAGTGCTAGCTAGTCAAAAACTTATTCACCAAAAGAGTAAACACTCAAGTAATGTTTCAAAAACCAAATTTATCATCGAAAAAAAACATTGATTTAAAGTTTAATAGTTTAATTATAATAGTTTTTTTTTTTTTATGTTGATAGTTCAATTATAGTTAAACAGTAATTAAATTATGCATCAAAGAAAATAAACATAAACAATCAACTATTGACACAAATGATAACGAACTTATATCTTTTAATCAAGTAATATCAACTATTGACACAAATGATATCGAACTTATATCTTTTAATCAAGTGATGATTCAAATTCTGATTGACTCTTGGATATAAAATAAATCATGTTGAAAGAATACTCACTTTGGGTACGACGACAATTACTTCATATTATTACTAACAAAAAGGTATGGTGACCAAGTATTTTTGTAAGGGTATGCATTTTTCACATGGCTGAAAATGGGCCACTCATTCGGACAGGTACATGATTCCGTTGTAAGCAAGGACACGAGATAAAATGCCCCACTGTTGCCCAGCACGTTTTCTTTGTCTTTTTGCTTTGGCTCAATTTCACCACACAAAAACAATCTCTTTCCATCAATAGATCAGACAAACCAATACATAGACATTATTATTTTTGGACAGCTCAATCACAAGTTTCAGACTTCAAAAATGCCCCCATTCTGTAGCAGATAAGCCAGATATACCACAAGAAGCAGCACACTCAAAAACAAACTAGAAACACAAACTGATAATAAATAACATGATCTCACAAAACTGGCAAAGCACATCACTGATAATAAGTAAACACCCTTAAGAAAACACCCATAAAATTAAATTCACCAAGATCAGCTTCACATTTATGATAATTCATAAACATATATACACATATATATATATATATATATATATATATACACAATCTAAACAGATAATAATATTAACACAAAAATAATCCACTTGGACTTTCATCAGAGATACTACTATCCCCTGGTTGATCATTCAACTTCCCAAATCAAATTACCTCAATGAAATTAATTTAGTCTAAGCTACCTAAAAGGACTAACCAAAAATAAGAACACTAATTTACATAGACAGCTACAGCTACTGCTACAAATAATAGTGCAGAAGGAACTATCGTTGTTCATCGCCAACTTTGGATGATAGTGCCGACAGAAGCAGTTCCTGCGTGTAAAACTTGTTTCCCATGTTCACCGTGGCTTGTTGGATCATCAAATCATTCACCACAGACACGCTGGCGTGATGCACCTCCAAGTCAAGATCTTTCAATGCTGCCATCAACCTGGCTGCAGGGTGGTTCTTCTTGCTGCATTGGATTCTTACCATTGCATCCCAACCAATGATCTTCACCTCTAACTCCAAATCAGTGAGCTTGCTTGTTGTCGTCTTTGGTTCTTCGCTATTAGATGGAGGCGGTCCTGGTGGCGGTGGCGGTGGCGGTGGCGGTGGAGGAGGGTTTTTAGTTGCGAGCTCGAGTTCCTTATTGGTTGAATCCAATTGCTTCTCCAATTCCATTTTCTCTGAATCCAGCGCGTTGAGCTTCGATTTCAACTCATTTATGTACAATATGGCGTCCCCCAACAGCGATGCCTTGTCCATCTTGGATACATTTGGAACTACAGCTCGTAGAGCATAGAATCTTTGGTTCAGCTTTTCTCTCCTCTGTCTCTCGGCTTCCACATGATTTAGTGGTTCCTCTCTTCCATTGGCCGGCTTTCGCCCCCTCTTCCGGGGCCGTTTCTCGGGCCCCACCACCTGTTTCGCCACGGAAGCTTCCAGATCCGAGTGATCCGAATCACCAGCACCGACACAAGCATCACTAACTGATTTTATATTTGCAGGCGACAGGGAAGTGAAGGAGAGCATTCCATCGTCAATGCTGCTCCGAGAAACCATCGAGGACTTCTTCTTCTTCTTGTTGTTCTCCTCAACCGCAACAACACTGGGAAAGAAAGCCCCATTGTAAGAGCTCTTCTTGCTCTCCCCAAAGCTCAGAATTTCACCGGATTCAGGTTTCAATGAATTCGAAAAGTTCAATTCCCTCGGGAAGAAACCCTGGCTCTTAGAATTGGGGACGTGAACAGCAGCAGCAGCAGCGCTAGGGGTTTCGGTTAGGGTACTGGAACCAGGGGTTTCGAACTGCATCGTCTTGTTAGCCATCGAATTCGGCGGCGCTACGGTGGAGGAGTCTTTGATTTCAGGGTTGAGCCAGAGCGAGGAAGGGTCGTTCTCGCCTTGATCGATGGTGGCAACGCAATTCAACGCCCAGGAACACGTTTCAGGGTTGTTGTTGTTGTTGTTGAAGTTGAACAAATCACGCACCTTGTTCATCAGATCGGTGTTCTGAAAAATGACGTCCATGGAGGCGAGCTCGACGACGCCGTTTGCGCACGGTACACAGACAAGAGTCTGGAGCCCGAACAGCTGCCCCTGGCGGGCCCGTTCGCAGGCCGATTCGGAAAGTCTTTCGGGCCCGGCGACCCAGACCGGGCTCGAGTTAAAAAAAGCCTGGCCCGGCAGCCCGCTACCGTTGACGAAGGACTGAGTCATCGACAACAGGAAGAACCACTCGGTGTCGGTGACTTCTTCGTCAACGTCGTCAGCTGAAGCGGAAGGGCCGGAAATTAAGGAATTAAGTTCGCGGAGGACCTTCTTGCGATGGTCCTGCTCCGCGGACGACGTCGTTTTGGGGGCTTTGTCTTTGGCTTTGGCTTTGGCTTTGACTTTGACTTTGTCCTCTTCGCCCTTGTAGTAACCGTCTCCCCAGCCGAGAAGGGAGGTGGCGGAGGAATAGTCGTAGGAAGATTGCCAGAAGATGGCGTAGGTCCAGCTCTCGCGGGCGCCTTCGATGAGAGTCTGGAGGCGTTGCTGGAGAGTCTCCTGGTTGAGGAGGGAGTGGGGCTGCGCCGCCGGAGGAGGAGGGGGGGCTTTCTCCGGGCCTGGAGTGGTGGCGGAGGTGGCGGACTGCGGCGTGGGAAGCCAGAGGGAGGAGAGGTCGGAGGAGCTCATGAAGGCGTCCATGACGGAGGAGTTGTCGTCGGTCCACAGGTTCATCCGGTACTCGGTCATTCCATGCACCAACAACGACGTGGGTTTGGAATTGGATGGGAGAGAAGGGTGGGTTTTGTTTGTTCTGGCGGCGAAAAGTGTGTGTGTGTGTGTGTGTGTGTGTGTGTGTGTGAGGGGAGGGAGTGAGGAGAGGGATAAGGTTATGAGTGAGGGAGTGAGGGAGTGAGGGAGTGAGGAAGGGAGGGAGGGGGGTGGATTTGGGTTTGGGATTAATGTGGAGTGCATTTGGGTTTCATTTGAGTGAAAACTGTGAAAACTTTGAGGTTTTCAGGAAAGGGGCACGCCGATTAAATCGTTGGATGAGAGAGGCCGTAAAAACGAAAAAGGCAGCTTCTATTCTCAAAAAACTCCCACACATTTATATATTCAATTACTTAATTTATTAATATTAAAAAATTATTAATGTAATTAATAGTAATAAACTTATTTTAAATTTAGAATTTTTTTTCAAAATTATTATTATCCTTAATATGTCTTTCTTTTAATTGTTTCTTCATATATTTCTTTCTTTTTTAATTAGAAGTATTTTTAATATAAAAATAATTAATGTTATGAACATTATAAATTTACTCAAACTTTGTAGCAATGTAAATTAGTTTACTTGAGAGGTGAGACTAACAATGTAACATCATGCTTCCAAGGTCCTAAGCTCCTTGCAGTTTTTTAGTTCACAATTGTTCACGTTTCTATTTTGATTGCCGAATTCTTAATCAAGCAATTCTCGTCATTAATCTTCCCATATCTAAATTTTACCAAAACTGTTTAATCTTCCCATATCTAAGACGATAAGTGGGAAGTGCATGTTATATTTTGAGAAACCATTGCACTTTGCTTTATCGTCATACATTGTGATAAACCCTACGCCTACAGGCTACGGTATCGATGCTTAAAATCGTAATTAATGGGAGACTTTGGATATAATTTGACATTGCATCAAATTAAAGCAAAAAAAAATAAAAATTAAACATTAATAAAACAAACGCTTTAAGACAAACTTTAAAGATAATTCTTATCTATAAAGTGATGGCACATTGGAAGTATAAAATTCCGATGATGATCTGTAACGCTACGGAAATTATTCATCCAAGAAAGATTAGACGGTAAACTACACAAATGGGAGTATTAAAATCGGCACCAAATAAGAAATTAAGGAAAGTGGCATATACACGTGCTCACGGAAGAAAAATAAAATAAGTTTATAGACATATACAAGCATCGAGCAAAACGTGACCCAATAATTAAATGGTTAGAAAATTTTAAGAGTTACTTAAGACATTACATTGAAAAAAATAATTATTTTTTCTGGCTAGTGGTGGGGCTTTAACTCTGAAAAGGACGAAAGCTGACGAGTGACGACCCTGTCAAGTGTCTAGGACCGTAATCATCTCAGAGACAACCACGCGTCGTGTCCTTTTGCTTGATCCAATTTAATAAAAGAAATTATACGGATGTTTAAAAATAGATGAGCCTTGAGCAAAATTGCATTCGTACATGTTGCTAAAAGAATTGCATTGATATATTAACATGTCTAATTCATTCAGATAATTGAGTAAGATATGTAATTTATAAATTTTTTGTTTAATTATAAATTTTATTATTTTATAAATTTTATCATTTATGTTTTTTTAACTTTATGTATTTTATTGATGATAAAAAAAACGTTAAAAGAAAAAAACATCTACTTACCAATGTGATAATAAAATGTGAAAAAATAAAAAATTTGAGTGATAAAATTTATAAAATATTAAAATTATATGATAAAATTTATGAAAAAAATTGATGATGAAATTCATAAAATAATAAAAGTTGAGTGACAAAATTTTTAAAAAATAAGTTAGATGATAAAATTCTTAAAATAATAAAAATTAGGTGATAAAATTTATAATTAATTCTGAATTTTTTTCCCATGTCTATCTTTTAGTCTTTTCTATTTTTACATATAA
>PYAF01003534.1:475631-502327 GCA_007407185.1 Glycine tomentella | reverse complement strand
TGTTCATGAACGGGTTAGGTTGGGTTGGGTTTCAATTTTTTTTCTTTCTGAAAACCGAACCGAACCGAACCGATCAAATTTGATTGGGTTGGGTCCTAAATTTGGCCAAAACCGATCCGAATCGACCCGCGAACACCCCTACCTTTCTGTCTAATTACCTTTCAACTTCATTAATATAAATCTCCAAAGCATTTGTAGCTTGAGACTTATCACGCAGCAAATAGACATAACCATAACGTAAAAAATCATCAATGAAGGTGATAAAATATTTTTCTTTATTAAAAACATTAACATCAAATGGACCACATACATCAGTATGTATAATTTCAAGAAGTTGAGTGCTTCTTGTGGCTCCTTTCTTTGTGTGTTTTGTTTGTTTTACTTTAATACAATTCACAAAAATATTCAAATCAGTAAAATCTAAATCCGGAAGGATTTCATTCTTCACCAATCTTTTCATTCTTTCTTTGGAAATATGTCCCAACCATTTATGCCACAAGTAAGCGGAACATTCATTAATTAAGGTATGTTTAGTACCAACATTATGATGCAGAGTCATAAGCGTTTCAGCATAAAGATTATCAAGACATAATTTATATAATCCATCACATAAGGTACCATTGTCAATCAAATGATTGTGCTTGTACAAACTGAAACTACCACTAGAAACATTAGTTGTACATCCAGAATCAATCCACCAAGTATTATACAGAACTTCAGCAAGGTTTGATTCATAACATACATAAGCACAAGGCTTACCTTTCTTTTCAAACCAAGTCTTACATTTCGGGCAATCCTTTTGGAAGTGCCCAGCCTTACCACAGAAATTACATCTGTTTCCATTATATTCCTTCTTGTGGAATTGAGAAGAGGATGCATGATTGATCTTTAATGGTCCTCTTCCATTTTTCTTATGTTTCTTACCACTTTTCTTTTCAACTCCTTGATATTTGACATAATTTATGGAATGTATTCCCTGGTTCTTAATTCTGGTTTCCTCTTGAACTAACATACTGTGCAATTCATGCACATTCCATTTGTCTTTCATGGTACTATAGCTCATTTGGAAAGGACTATACACAAACGATAATGAGTTCAATATGAACTGCACCAGGAAATTCTCATCCACAGTTATTCCCAATGATTTCAATTTTGCTGCAATGTTTATCATTTCAATAACATGCTCATGCATAGTACGCGAACCATCAAATTTCATGGTGGTCAGCGTACTCATAAATGTCCCAACAAGAGATTTATCAACAGTTTGAGAACACTCTTTTAGTTTGTGGAAGAGTTGACTTAATGTTGCTTGCAATCCTCATTCGCATGTAAATCAAACTCAACCTATTGGATCTTTCCCAATTCTTAAAATGGACCATTTCATCCTCAGTGCTTGCATCAGTAATAGCATTAGGTTTCTCTTCTCTAAGAGTCAAATTCAAATCCATTATCCCAAGGTAAAATTCAATTTGCTCTTTCCATTCAGAGAAGTTTAGTCCATTGAAAATTGCAATAGTTGAGAAAAGCGAATGTGTAGCAACAGGTACTTTAAGGTATAACATTTAAAACATTAATGCTTTGAGTCATACATATCACATACTAACATACTTCACATATTCTTACATCATAAAATGCATATTAATGTTCACCTTTAGGGATCCATTAATACACAACGTTCAACTTTAATGATGCTAATAAATTTTGTCTTTCATAATTTGACAATAATACATACACTAACTAGAATTACTTGCCATCTTTGGATGTGTAAATAGAACTAGTCGTGTATCAATTATGCCAACTTTCATGTTTATTTATTATGACGACAAATAATCATCCTTTGGGTTGATCCTTAACTGGCCATTAATAATAAACTTCAATATACCACAACATAAACAGTAATTTTATATCATTCATAGCATCACAGTCATGGTAATTGAAACATAATCATAATGTTTGGAACTAATCAATTCATCAAGAATTTGACCACTTTGGTGACTAACAAATCCACCATACTTAATTCCAAACTATAAACATTTCATAATGAAAAAGCCATCATGAAAACCAAAACGTTGAATTGAATTTTCAATATACATATAAAGTCACCACTGTTAACGTCTTTATTCTTTCTTCAAAGAATCCATACATCGTTAATGGAAAGTAGCTTTCTCTTAATAATGACTTTCGAAAACTTAATATCTCAAAAATCAAGAATTCATTTATAATCATACATGAAAAAAGATGAATTCCCAAACACATGCTCTGATACCACATGTTAGCATTAATCTATAATTTCATGTTTAATAACAATCATAGCAAGAACATGAAAAGGATCTTGAGAATTCATGAGTTTTACATAAACATACCTTTGCCCATAATTGCGGAAGATCTTTAATGGTAGAATGTTTTCTCAGAGTCTTGACCCTTTCATTCTTGTATCTTTTTTTTAATAGGGATGAGATACAACTATCATGGGCAGACAATGAAGACCTTTTATGTTTCCATCTATTTCTTTTCAGAAACCAAATGTCTTTTATACTTTATGATAACTGCACCTATCAACAGTTATCTATTTTAAAACTTTAACTTTCATAACTTCTAATAACTCCCATACCAATATTACATTTTTACCCTTTTCTCATTAAATTAAAATAACACTACTTTTATACATGAGACACATAAATATTTTACATTATATACTTTATTACAGAATTATCAAATTTTCTGGGATTTATAAAAAAAAAATATATCAGAGTTCTTATATCACTGTTAGAACTTAATGAGAGTTTGATATCACGCCTTGAACTACCAATCTTACCATAAGCAAATTGAAAATGTAAAAAGTTGGGGTCGGCGGAGAACTCAAAGCAGATTGCCTACTTTAGATGTGACTTGTGAGATTAATAAGCTCACCAAGCTTAGGGGTTTTTTAATTTAACTACAAGCTTTAGTGTTATGTTTTTTTAACTACAAGCTTTAGTATTATGTTTATATTACTAGTTACTGCTAATTTTAAAAATTAATTATCCTTTTCAAACACTACTAATTTTTTTCATACCAGAACTATTTTGTTAATTAATTATATTTTATAATATAACTTAAACCTACCAATTTTTCTTACTTGCAGATTTTCCTGTAGTTTTTTATGTAATTTAATTTGTTTTGTAAATTCTGTGATTTCCTTAAGAAATTTCCTTTAAACTTTGCTGTAATTTTGGTAAAAATATTATTATTTTTTAAAATTTATTGAAAAATCTAATGAGATTTTTAATAATTTTTGGATATTTTTGTCCAAATATTATTTCATATTAAATAACTTAACTCGACTTATAAATTTTTCACAAAAATAATTTAAACATAAGTTATCTATTTTTTATTTCGTTACTGACAAATAAGGTATAGAAGTTGTGAAAAAACTAAAAAGTGTTATTAATAAAATAGAAAAAAGATATTCTAATATCATAAAAATACTTAATATTGAAATCATAATAATAATAATAATAATAATAATAATAATAATAATAAAAGTTTAAAATTAATCATCAGAGATGACATTATATATATAAAAATATTATATTTTTTAATTATTTTGATTTCAAAAAATTTAGTCAAACTCCGCAAATGAGTATTATTAATGTATAATAAATACTCTATTATTATTAAATATATATATATATATATATATTTATTTCTTTCTCCATTATATTATATATTATATTTATTATTTATTTTAAAAATTAATGTACATAAATAAAATATTTAGTAGCATATTGAATGAGTGTTTTTTCCTTGTGTGCACTTAGATCCGAGTGAATTGCTATCAAACAATGATTACGTGAAGTCTGGGAGCATGGATTTAGACCTCTCATTTGTGAGTTAGACAATCAGGATGTTGTTGAAGCATTAAGCAAGATGCGTGTGGGAGCAACAACACGATCCATCTTCATCCGGAATAGTGACCATTTTGCTACTGTTCACCTAAATATATACCACAATGTCATGCCAATAGTAAAAATTTCTAGACTGTCATGCAGGTTATTTTGCTGCACAACCCAACGAAATATGTATGCTGATGTGGCGTATTTCTGTTGGCCACGCATTTCGTTATAGGTGTCAGCGAAATATGTGGTCAAAGTGTCAGTAACCGAGCAGAAAAAGGGCAGGACACTTGTCTGAACCTTAAGTATTTCGTTGAGGGGCACAGCGAAATAGGTTCAGTATTTTGCTACCTAGCCCAATAAAGTTGGTCCTATATAACCACAACCCCAACCTCCATTTCTACATCACCACACACGTTCTCCTCATTCCAATGCTTTATTATTTTTCGTTTTAATTTCTGCAAAATGAGTGATAGTAGAAATGGTTTAATCACTATTGTATATTATAATGGGAGGAGATATTTTGGACTGAACGGTCAAGTCTTTGAAGGAGAAAGTAAAATGTTTCGTATGCCCAAGGATGCAGCTATCGTGATCTGATGAAAATGATTTACAAGAAGTTGAGATTACAACGGGGTCAATCTGTCTCTCGATTGACTGATAGATGTGCATCGGACAACCCTGTCTAGTGGGTTGTTGTGGATAGTGTAAATGATGACGATGTAGCCTTAGTTACAGACGCATAGACATCCGACGGAGGAGACCCCAGATTTATCGAATTGTATGCAGAATTAAACTGTGGTGGACAGTCAAGTAGTCCACATTTTGTTCCACCCATTGGCTCCATTGACATTAACAGAGTCGCTAGTGAATCCTGAAGATAGAGATGTATCCCTATCACTACCACTATTAACCCAACCAACCCAACAAATGGATTCTGAAGATAAAGATATATCGTCCCTACCACCACCACCACCACCAACTCAACCAATGGAGACTGAAATGGTTCCGGCCCACGACCCAGCTTGGCCTATGGGTAGTTTTGAGGAAGAGGTGGACGAAGGTCTTGTTCCAGACAGTAGTGACTCATCGGATACAGACGTAAATGGTGATTTCGATCATGTTTTGTCTATCGCAATGTGTCCACCAATTCCTTCTCCAGGCATTGTCGAAATGCAACACTCGCCTCCAGTTTCAGGTATGGATGCACAATAGTTTGTCAGTAGTGTCAAAATTATTGTGGGTTTAACAGAACAATGTGTTGAATGCGTCATTATACAGGAGAGGGCAATGTACCATTTTGGTCTGACATAAGCCACTACACGAATATTAATTGGACATACCTAGATTAGGAGTTAGATGACATGCAAGGAGTGCAAATACCTAGCTGGCAAATGGGTCAAGAGCTATATAAGGACCAGGTGTTTGAGAGCAAGCGGGATGTTCAAATGGCAATAAAACAATATTGTATGGCCGAGCATCGCACAACCGTAGTAGAAAAAAGTGATACGAAAATGCTTATAATGGTTTGTGAAAATCATAATGACGATTGTCGATGGAGGATAAGGGCATACCAAAAAAAGGGTGGCACTGAATGGGTTGTAGGCATATGGAACAACCAACACACATGTGTTAATCAGAATCTTTCTCAAGATCACAAGCAGCTTGTCTCAAATTTCATATGTTCGTTGATCTTAGGTACTTAAAATATCTTATATTGGACTCCAAATTTTGCTGTAAAATTTATTAATATATTATTGTTTGATGAAATGCATAAATAATTAGAGGGACCCTAGTGTTTAAATTAGGTTAATTCAGGAAAGGATATCAACAATTCTCGGATTTCATATATCATACAGGAAGGCATGGAAGTCAAAGCAAAAGGCTATTGTCAAGGTTTTCGGGGATTGGGATGAGTCATATGCGTTCCTGCCAAGGTGGTTGGGTTACACATTAAATTTTGCTCAAGGGTCTGCCTATAAGCTGGATTTGAACGACCATTTTATTGATGGAGGACTCAATGGAAGTGCTAAGGTCTTCAAGAGGGTGTTTTGGACATTTAAACAATGTTGTGATGCTTTTAATTACTGCAAACTCGTTATCAGCATCGACGGTATAACCTCGCGCTTAGATTTCGATGTCAGATAAGAAAAACTTAAAGAAACAAGCCCTCAAATAGCCGCATGGATTGATAAAATCCCCAAGGAGAAATGGAGTATAGCTTATGATGAAGAGGGAAGAAGGTCTGGTCATATGACAACCAATCTTTCAAAGTGTTTTAACAAGGTAATTAAAGGCGCCAGAAACCTTCCTATTACTTCGTGTGGTTCACATATGCTCAACTAGTAGCATACTTTTTGGAACATGGTCAGGAGGCCTATGAGGAGATGGCGAGAGGTAATCGTTTCTCCAAATTAGCATGGCAAAAATATTTGAAGATGGTTGATAAATCCGCGACACATTATGTAACTTCTTACAACACACTGAAGACAAGATTTGAGCTACAAGAGTCGTACAACATACAGACTCATCCGGGCGATAAGAAATGGTCGTTCTCGATATCTGAACAAAATTGTCAATGTGGTGAGTTCACTGCCTTCAGGTTCCCGTGTAGTCATGTTATTGCAGCATGCCGATCCACACACCACGAACCCAGACAATGTATAGATCCTGTATATAGTGTCGCGTATCTATGTCAAGTGTATTCACCGCAGTGGTTTCCAATTGGAAATGAGGACTTCATACCACTAATTGGACAACCCACCGTCATACCAGATGTGTCGCTAAGACGTCGAAGAGGAAGGCCAAGGAGTACACGCATACACAATGAAATGGATTTGCGGGAAGACTCGATGACTCGTACAAGATGTGGTTATTGTAAGGTTGTTGGTCACAATAGGCGTAACTGCCCTTCACGCATCCAGGATCAGTGATGTCCAATTTATACTAAGTGATATTGTGTTTGTAATAGGTATTAATATTTATTTCCATAGCACTAAGAAATGTTCTGTTTGTACTACGTCCTGATAGTTATGTACTACATTTTGATTAATTAATAAACAATTAATAACCAAAATAAATAGAGTCCATAGTCATGCATAATACATCAAATAAAAATAAAAATAAAGTTCATCATAATCGTGCGTTATACATCAAATAAAAGTAAAACATACACCTACTAAAAATAAAATCACTCATCGTCTCCATGGTCTGCATGATATCCCGCACAACGGCTCATATTATGCTCGTTTGGTGATAGATGACATCGAAACCACGCTCCCCTAACTGGATTTCGCTTAATCAAGCGATTGGGGTCATCATCACCATGATCATCACCGTCATCATGTCCCGAGATTGCCACCGCTATGTCATCCGTCGAATAATCCTCAAAACTGGCAGAGTGTGGAGAATGCATGAAGTGTGTTGAATGTGTCGTAGGAGTGGTCATAACTGGATCCGATATCGACGTCGGATCAGTGGGCCTATAACACTCTGCAAAAGATGGATATGCAAATCTAGACTGCGGCATCGATGGCACCGGAAACCAGGGGGGATACTGTGACGGTGAAAACACCTGTTGTCCACTACTAGATGATCCGGGAGCATAATGTGGTGGCTACCAGTACTGCTGAGATGGCCCCGAAGGGTACCCGGGTGCGTAGAACATGCCAGTAGGACGGGGAGGAGGAGGCAATACAATCCCAGGTGTATCAGTAACTGGCGGAGTGGAGTGGTGAAGGGGTAACCCCTTGTGACGCACACGTCGATTACTACGAACCACTGAAGGAGGGGCCTTGGTTTGATGTCGTACGGGTGGAGGTGCAGGATCTCCAGGATCTATTAGTCTATCTAAATCATCGCATGCGACGAGAACTTGAACCGCCTCATGGTAGACCTGAGTCATGTCAAATGCCCCTTGGGCCTCTGGTGTTGCCATGTGGACAACTGTCTCGTCTCGATCAAACTTTACATCAAGTATAATTAGTCAAGAGGAATATTAAGTTAAGATGAAAATATACGAATATAACTAATATACATACCACATGTGCATTTAACGCAACTCTGTGAGTCATCCAGCAACGGGTAACAGAGTAATACCACTGCATATACTCATTATTGACAGATAGGTACCGATCTCTCTGGATAGGATGAAGATCCTGCAACACAAGGGAATCTCTGTCTGCCCATTGGGCAATGAAGAAACCATGTCGCTCCCTCTAGTTCATGTCTGTCTTCCCCGTAATACTTATTGTGAGCATCTCACTACAATTTATAGGATCTTGTGGGATAGACTGGGCAAAAACAAACTGACACAGAACTCGATCTGGCTACTGGTATACCACAATCTCATAACAAATAAGGGGACAGACAACTAACCATATGCGAGCCATGTCAGTCGGCAGTGGATTAACTATATCAACAAGGTCATAAGGCCTCCAACGTATCTTTCTCCTGCGCATGACATCAATATAACGTTGATATCTGCAAATGTGTGTATACATGGTTTGTCGCGTATCATAAACATTAATCCTGCAACAAAAAGATTTAAGCATTAGCAACATATACTCCTAATAATGCCAAACCATGGAATAATAACATATAAGTTTGTAATACCTGTGTACATATATCTCGCGTTCTATGACATCCTGATCTTCCACCCTGGGAAGGTTAGGAGAGACAGTCGGGAATCTGGTCCAAATCCACAATTGCAATAACAACGCACATCCACCCATCTCACAACGTCCTACACGTGTCGCCCTGCACAACTCCCTATACAAGGCTACAAGAACTGCAGATCCCCAACTAAAGGTACCTGTGCGCTGGAAATCATCCATATATAAC
The DNA here is from genome assembly GCA_007407185.1 of Glycine tomentella. Taxonomy (NCBI): domain Eukaryota; kingdom Viridiplantae; phylum Streptophyta; class Magnoliopsida; order Fabales; family Fabaceae; genus Glycine; species Glycine tomentella. Next base: position 493,610 of record PYAF01003534.1, on the reverse strand, counting down.
AAGTATTGAGCAGGCACAAAGCTGGAGGCGGTGTCCACAAACAACATACTGCCTAAGATACGCAAGATCGATGCACAAGTGTATTTCATACATTCAACTTTTGTGCCAGTGTGGACCGCATAAACATCAAACTGGTCCCGTAAATAGTGGAGGCCCAACAAACCGCAGTGTAAATCCCGATCTCCAGCTGGATCAACCCCTAAAAGGTCACCAATAATATCCTGAAAGTAATGTCATCCATGGCGGCCCAAAACAACCTCACCATCTGTCGGCAGCCCCAATAGATGATGTACATCCTCCAGGGTGATGGTGACCTCACCCATGGTCATATGGAATGTACGTGTCTCTGGACACCATTGCTTTACAAGCGCTGAGACAAGGTGGTGGTCGATCTGAAATAAAAAATTATACCACAGTTACACATACATTAGAATACAATCGAAGCACCATAATAGAAGGTTATACAATGTTGAATATGCTTACCTCATGATTGCGCAGACGCGCAACCGGGTGGATCTCTTCAGGTATAGCTAGATGATCATGTGTCGCAGCATGCCTAACATTAAGTACACGATCACACATGGTCGGATCTCCATGGGAATTTCACACATATGTGGATATATGTTTCTTCTGTAGTGTCAGGAGAATCCGTATGGATGGACCGAGGTCAATTACGCTCAATGGAGACCCAGGCGGTGGGGACGGTAGGACATCTTCATCGTGATCCATTAATCTGTATCGAAAATTTTTCCTGCAAAATTAGCCATTATTTTTTTAAAAATAATTTAAATATGCCTAACTTTTAGTTAATAAATAAAATAATTAACAACCAATTCTAAATTAAATATGCCTAACCTAAATTAAATATCCTATAAGTTAATTAAAAAAAATATATGCCTAGCCTATGTTGATTAAAAAAAGTTAATAACCAATCCTAAATTAAATATGCCTAACCTAAATTAAATATCCTATAGGTTAATTAAAAAAAATATGCCTAGCCTATGTGATTAAAAAATAATAATAACCAATCCTAAATTAAATATGCCTATCCTACATTAAATATCCTATAGGTTAATTAAAAAAAATGCCTAACCTATGTTATTTTAAAAAAAATAATGACCGATTTTAAATTAATTATGCCTAACCCTAAATTAAATATCCTATAGGTTAATTACAAAAACTTACGCCTAGCCTATGTTGATTAGAAATAAAATTAATAACCAATCCTAAATCCTAAATTAAATATGCCTAACCTAAATTAAATATCCTATCGGTTAATTAAAATATATGCATAGCCTATGTGGATTAAAAAAATAATTAATAACCAATCCTAAATTAAATATACCCAACCTAAATTAAATATTCTATAGGTTAATTTAAAAATAATTTAATATCCTATAGGTTAATTTTTTAAAAAAATCCTAATATAATAACATTGTCATTTTTAATTAAATATGCCTATCCAATATCCTATAATTTAACAATCATAAACTAACACTAAATATCCTCTAACCTAATATTTTAAATCTCAAACCTACATATTATTTTAAAACTAAAACTATATAAATAATATATTACAAAAATTAAAATACATAATACTAAATTACAAAAAAAAAACCTTACCTGTTTGGTGTGTGCACTGGAGAGTGAGGGAGGGGAATGAGAGTGAGAGTGAGGAAGTATGGGGTGGGAAGAGGTGGGGGAGGGATTTAAATAATGGGCCATGTAAACATATTTCGTTAGGGCCTACAACAAAATCATGCATGCATGACACGTGTCCCAACGACTCTTTTTTTTCCCGTTGCCACGTATTTCGCTTGACCCTAGCGAAGTACCTTGTGTCTACCACGTGTCCTGCCTGTTTCTGTCCGGTTACTGAGTCATTAACCATATATTTCGCTGGACCCTGTTACGAAATACTTGACCAACAAAATCATGTCACATCAACACACATATTTCGCTAGGTTGTGGGGCAAAATAGTCCACATGATAATCTGAAAACTTTTACTTTTGGCGTGACAACGACATTGTGAAAAATTTTAATTTGAAACATGGCACAATGGTCACTTTTCCTCTTCATCTTGATGTTTTTTTAATCTTAAAAATTAAATATAATATCAAAATATTTATAATACTCATGTATTTTGTTTAATCAATTGAATTAAACTTTTTAATTTATTATTATGTAATAAGTGATATTAGAAACTTTCTCGGTCAATAATGACATGTGGATTTGCAAATAGTCTTGGGTCTACTCTCCCTGTGGGAATTTGAGCTTTGTTAGAAACTTATTTAGTATCAGAGTAAACCTTTATTTTATTTCATATTTACCAAAAAAATAATTATATTAAAAACGAGAAAAATGATTAATTATATTTTTAGTTCAAGAAATATATTCTTTAAAAATATTAAGTCTATTCAAATTCATTATGATTTCTTTTGGAAAATCAATTTTTAAAATATTTAATTATATAAATAATTACCTTAAAATTGAGGAAGATTATTGATTACATTTTAATTTAAATGTCTAAAAAATTATTATGTATATTGAAATTTATTATAATTTGTTCTTTCACCAAGTAATAATAGTGATATAATAATATATTAAATGTATAAAAAATATAAAATAATAAATATAAATATATAATTTTTTTCAAACTTAATATTTGTTTTTGCCATTATAGGTATTATGGTAACATGTATCTGATTTTTGTATATTTATAATTAATATTTTAAATTTTTTTATTGTACTATTTTTAAAATAGTGTGATTTTTATTAATTCAATATAGTTGTTAATTATATTAAAATGATATTTTAAAATATTTTGAATAAACCGTTAATATTTATAATTTTAAATGTTCAATATTATAAATATTATTATATGTTTCAAACTCTGTATCTTATAAATAAAGTATTATAAGAATTATTTATCATTAAAAACGATCATTTATCTATTACTAACTTTTTAATATATATTTTTTTTTGTGAAAACAGCCCCAAAAAGAAACTCCTTTTAAAAACCATGAGGAAAAATACAAAAGGTTGCATCAGTCAAAACAACAAAGTTCATAATAGATGGCACAAAATAAAAAACACAACCCTCTAAATCCAATGTGAGGCCATGTTTAGACAAGAATCACAAGATGCTCGCAACCTGATTTGCCTCTTGATAAACATGCCTCCAAGAGTATGTTTGTTCCACCTCAATGCTCGAACTCTCTCACCATGTTAACAAATGGGAAGCATATGATTTGTTAAACACCCTTGACTGATTAACGTAATTGTTGGGACCATAGATAACATAATAATCTTGGATCCCCTAATAATTTCTCCCAGAATATACCCCCAAGTTTGTACGTAGAAGAAAAAATAATACTTCTATACTTATTTGGTACCACACTACCGCAAGTTGCTGACCACCCATCACAACAACACCATTGCAATTCAACTTGAACTTTCCATAAGGAGGAGGCTGCCATCCACAAAAAATATTGGACGACCCAACATCATATTCTCACCACGAAGAACATTATCAACTTGGATGCATTCAATAATACTACTCACCATTTTTGCAATAGACTCCACTAAAGCTTCCATTGGTGATCTTCTATGATTGAAGATATATTCATTTTGGTACCTCCATAAAGTTAACAAGGTAACCCCAAAATAAATAGACCAAAAGTGAAAGTGTTGCATTCAGTTGTTTCCAAATTGTTCAATAACCACTGTCTGCAATCATGACTTAAATATTGACCATTCAGTAAATTCCACGATACAAGATTCCACACTTATCTTGTGATATCACACTTCTTCAGGCAGGCAATGTATAGCTATTTCTTTACTCGCATTGCATTGAGGATATAAGCTAGAATCCATAAATCGCTCCTCGCTCGACTCTCGTTCGTTAATAGACCATTAGTTGACCCAGCAACAACTTCATAGGTAGAGGTCATAGAGAAACTTCCAATAGTAGTTGCCTTCCACAAAGGGACATCATTAGGAAAGGAAAGTGATAAACTGGTATTTCACTGTGTTTATTCATGAGCTTTCTAGCCATAATCATGCATTCTTGATATATTGTATTGGCAAGACTCGTGTTTGGGTGATAGTTGTGCAACACAAATGTTTTGTTTGGAAGTTAAAAGTGGAAAAAGAGTAAAAAAAAACTACATATTTTGGCTCATTTGAAGATTTTGCCAGTTTGACCATGGCGACACTGGCCTGATCGTAGTCGTGGTCATCACCACAACCATACCAAGATCACCCCGATCACACGCTAATCTCTTTTATGAAATTTGACCATGGCCATTCTGACTTGACCATGGTCGTGGTCATCATCATGACAATATTGGGTTCACCATAACCAAACTATTTTTACGAATTTCTCTAAGGATGTCATTGTCTCTTTCCCATTGCCACGTACGTCTAGGATCTTATGAGAAGTTCACCATGATCGTGGTCTGTAGGATGCTGCTATCACTTAAATTATGTCTTATAAATAGTGGGTTTAAAATAAAAACCCCATCTTTTTCCTCTAAAGCACAATTTTAGGATTTTCAAGGGAGAAAAGCATCGTGAGAGTACTTGTGGCTACGAAGGAGCGTGGAGATCACAATTGGAGTCGTTTCTTATAAATTTTTCTTCCTCTTGTGTTGTTTTCATGTCTTCCTTTATGATTTCTAGTTTTTTTTTTATGACCATGAGTGGCTAGTTCCTTTAGGTCTAGGATTATTATGTAGTCATACCTCATGTATCCTTTTTATTTCAACAAATACCTCAATTTTATACAATTAAATATCTTTTCTCATTCTTTATTATTATATTTGGATCTGATCAGTAAAAAACCTAATTGATTACATAGCAGTGGTCATCTGTATGTGATTAATTCACCTAAAGAGATTATTTTACACCAACATACATGATCAAACTTGTTGGGTAATTTCTAGTGGATTAACTTGATTGGTAATCATCCTTGAGAAAAAAAGAATTTACCCTTAACCTAACTTACTATTTCAATTTCTACGATCAATGGAATATTGATTTAGGATACGGAACATTATTAGACATAGATCAAAGCCTAGTAATTGAATTAGGGGAATACTAGTGGTTGATTTAATTGGGGTGTGTTGGAGTTAAGTTGGGAAAAAGGGTTATGCACAAATTCATGATCCTAGGCTTTTGTATATAACTATTTCTCACAAAGTTCTTTTTGCATTAATTCTTCTTTTCTTAAAGATTAAAATTGATAAAAAATAATCTTTCTTAATTTGATAAAACTCAAATTAAGTAGTTATTGCTAAATTGATTATTTGGGAATGCAACTAGTCCTCTGGGTTCGATATCCGAACTTAGGTCCAGTGTTATTATTGTGTAAGGTACACTTGCCCTTGTGCAAATCATATTTTTACACATAAGAAGGTGAGGTGCTACCATCCATTCAATAACCTAACAAATATCTCTTGGTAACTATTAAGAGCCTAAACATACTTTTAAGGTACTAATTAAGATACTTTCATTATCCTTTCTTAGACTTAGATGATTGTTTTGACTCTAATTATGTTATTTTTATTAGTTTATGAATTCTAGTATAATGTTTTGGTATTTTGGCTACTTAGTAGTAATTTATCTCATCTTTTTGTAGATAAATAGTTTGGAATGGAAGAAGTATCTTAGAGAGCAAGCTTGGAGTACTTAAGCTCCAAAAGGATAAACTTGGACAAACAAAAAGAAAAGAAGAATGAACATTGACACTTGGCCAAGCCAGAATCCATGGTTGAGCGAGTCTGCACTTAAAATGGAAATGTTGCTTTTGTATATTTAGGCGTGACTTGTGAATATATTATGATTTCTCCTCTCCTTTTGTATAATTATTGTATTAGTAGAAGTCTTGTACTATTGTATTAAGGGAGGAGAAGCTCTCAAATGCTCATGTGTTCATCTAATTTTTCACCTTTCCACGTGAAATTTGAGTTGTTCACCTCCACACACACACACACACACATACATATAATTCACATATTTATGTTCTATGTTAGTATTTTGTGTCTTTAATTTCTTAATGCTTGTTGTGGAATGGCCATCCATGACATGATTTTGGGATATAACTAATGCTGGGAAGCACTTTTATTATCTTGAACTGAACAAAATGTCCATGAGACTTAGTGTCTAGGAATGGAACTATGTTTTTTTGGTAATCTGATGGTCACAACTCTTAATTTTGGTGCCTTTCTTAAGTTGTAGTGGGATCTTGGCTTAGGGAAGGTTACTTAGACTCTTTTTACATAAGGGATTAGGACTAAGGAACTTTTGTTGACTGATTTTAACATTAGAATGCAAATGAAATATGTAAGACACGTTAATGCATGAAGAGAGTGAAGACTTGGTGCAATCTACCTCTGCAACAACTTCTACCATCTATCTAACACCCTATTTATTGTGTTTCTTGTTGTTACAAATACATAAAAGCCTCTACTTTCTTGTTTTATAATTGGATTTGTTTGTTGCTCAACAAAACCACCTTCAAGTTCATGTTTTTTATTTCTTTCTTGTATTGTTCTTAAGCCTAAGATAAGAGTTTGCTTCCTTGCTTATTTTACATGAGTCTCATGGGAAACAATATATGGACTTATCCATTGTATTCCTTGTTTGAGTAGTGCACTTTCCAAAAAATTCATCAACAAGTTTACTGGCACCATTGTCAGGGACTCGTGTCCCAAAATAAGGAAACATAGTGTTCAAATTATCATAGGCTTATGGTTGTTTTATGTTGTGTTGTAATTTGAGTTTTTGTATCTTTTGTTTTCTTGTGCTAACCAGTTGCTTAGTGTTCTGTTTCCTTGTTTATGCACACTATGAGCTTGGCTGAGCTACTATTTTTTATATTAGAGATTGAAAGAACTATAGAGTTGAGTAAGAGTTGGACAAGAAGGAGTGTCACCATTAACATATCTACTAGCCAAGAAACACTTCCATTTGTTTCTCTTGATCTTCCATTACCATTATTTTGGAAGAAGAAGAACTGAATATGGCTGAAGAAGATCCTAACCAGCCACTAAAGAGAACATAACATGACTCTTGGCCAACACTGGACCAAGGTACTTTGACACTCTTGCAAGACTAGATGTGTTGGGAACCAACATTAAAATGAGAGCCTCTCTCATTCATTTGATCCAGCAAAACAAGTTTCATGGTCTTGATCATTAAGATCCATATGCATTCTTGACTACATTTGTTCGCATTTGCAACCCTATGAAGATCCACCAAGTGGATGATGAATTTATTCGTGTGAGCCTTTTAATTTTCTCACTAGAAGGTTGAACATTGGTATGAAGCTATCCCACCAAACTTGTCTTGGGATGAGCTTTTTGACAAATTTATGAACAGGTTCTTTCCTTTATCAAAGATCAATAAAGAGAAAACTACAATTTCAACATTCACCTAGACAACATATGAGCCACTGTGTGAGGCATGGGAGAGATTCAATAGTTTATTAAGGAAATGTCTAGCCAATGGTTTGGATGATGCAGCGAAACTCAATACTTTCCTAGCAGGATTGAGACCTCAAACCAAGCTCATGTTAGATACTTCAGCTAGAAGCAAGATCATGTACAAGACTCTGGAGGAGGTCGATGAAATTAGCGAGAACATTGCTTCCAACGATTATGAAGTGAGTCAAGATAGAACACATATAGTTGTACAAAAGGGAGAAGTCCTTGAATTGAACTCTCAAGACACACTCTTAGCTCAAAATCAGCTGATCACTCAAAGGCTTGATGCACTACAAAATCAAATATAGAAAATTCCTTAACTTCAGAGTGTACAAGCTAACCAACAAGTTTTCAGTTGTGCTATCTATGGAAGTGGTCATCCTACTGACCAATGCATAATGCTAAATGGTTCCCAAGAAGCAGCAAACTACACGGGGAATCAAAATCACCTGGGCAATTACAATAACAATTCCCACCCTGCCTTCAATCAAGGGTAGAGGAATAACAATCTTGGATGGGAGAAATGCAAGGTATTTACAACTAGGAGTGGTGTTTTTGGAAGGAAGCTTTACCATTCCATGCTCAATTAGGAATGCATCTGTAGGTAAAGCATTGTTTGATTTGAAAGCAAGCATTAATCTTATGCCACTCTCAATGCTCAGTAAAGTTGGATATGTGGAGATTAAGCCCACGACGATGACACTTCAACTACATGACAAATCAAAGTTCCATATGGAGTGGTGGAAGATGTGCTAGTGTAGGTGGATAAATTTGTTAGTTGGACCAAGAATCTAGAAGGGGGGTGAATAGATTCCTCAACGTTTTAAATTTTCTTGATGGAATCAATTCAAATCCAAATACCCTCTTAAACAATCAAGGTTTTTCTCAAAATCATTTATCACAAGGATAATCTTAGTTAAGAAAAATAATTACTTCTTGTTCAAAAATAGATTGGTAGTGAAGCCAACAACAACATTGCATGCTCGTCATCTACATTCAACAATTGATCAACAACTTGGACACATAAATGCTCTTGATTTTATCCCACAAATCTTTTGGTATTGTCTCCTTCAACATGTTGCACTTAATCTCGGGAGCAAGAACTAACTGAATTGTAATCACAACCTTCCTTTGGATTTGACCCTATTCTCTTTCACCTATAGCAATCAACTTTTCATCTTCTAAAGTCATATATCAAGACCTTGTTGTACTAAAAGGTCTTCAATGATAGATTGTCAAAGTATAAAATGTTTCCCCATCAAACAACGAGATTTCAAACTTTTGTGTATTCTCTACCATAGCTATGATGCCACTGTTGGAAAATAAGTCTTATACACACAACAAAGTTACCTCGCATGCCTTAGGGAGCTTAGACGAAAACACACACTGGAGTTTTTATTTCTTGGCTCTATATATAGAGCTATATTTTAATACAAAATTTAAATAGTATCATCATCCCAATCCTTTAAAAAAAGAAACAATTCCTAAGATAATTTAAAACAAATTGATAAAATATTTAAATATTATTTGAAATATATATATATATATTTTAAAAATATCTTCTTAAATTTCTAGTAGCTCTATTTATTTTGGAAATTGAATTGATCTCTAACAATAAATATTATTACTCTCATAATAATAATAATAATAATAATAATTCATAAACATGTTTTCATATTTTTTAAAAACTATTTAGAAGTTGTGACTTATGAAGACTGCTATTAAACTATTAATGGCTTCAAAAAAAAGTATTAAACTATTAATACTCATAAGAGTTTAAAAAAAATTAAAATTAAAATTAAGTGGTAGGGCCTGCAGGCAGGGTGCCAAGGTCTATAAAGATTAAAAAATAATAGGTTTAATTACATTTTAATCCTCAACTTCATTTTTTATGATTTTATTTTCAATTTTTTAATTTGGCACATTTTACTTCTATTTTTTAAGAAATTTGTGAATTTTACTCTTCAACTATTTTTCCATTAATAATACAAAAATTAGGGGTAATTTTTTTCAAAAAATTAAAAGTTAAGGGTAAAATTTGTAAAAAAATAAAAAAAATTGAGGATAAAAAATATAATTATATTAGGAGTAAATGATAAAAGATAAAATTCATAAATTTCTTAAAGTTGAGGATATAATATACTAAATTAATTTTTTGAGAATAATTTTTTTCAAAAATTAAAAGTTGGAAATAAAAAATACAATTAAACCAAAATAATAATGTTGTGGGCTGACAATTAGGTGAAAGTATATGTATTCAGGGAATTTTTTTCCTATTTACACTACATTGTCTAAGCTATTTTCTATTCTACACTATTTTGAAAATTAATTCCCAATATACATGTATTTTATGTTGTGGGGAGAAGTTGGGATATCACTCCTCGACTTCTCACTATGATTTTTTTTATAAAAAAAATTGTGTTAAAGTGTTGTGCATTTGGAAGTCAGGAATTGACAACCTGACTTCCATAAGTTTTTTTTATTTTTTTAAATAATTATATTTTAAAAAATATATATTTTTTAATTTTTTTGAAAAATAATTTTAAAAATTTTATTGGTTTAATAATTTATAGTAGTATTAAAATTAATAAATATTAATGTTAAAATACATAAAAAAGACAAAGTGATTAAAAAATAAATTGATTAAAAACAAAGTGTATATATAATTATCATATCCCAGTTATATTATATGATAAAATTCAAACATTAATACAACAAAAAGTACTAACAATTAGATAGATAAACATGATAATGAAAACATAATAAAATAACTGAACATACAAATAATAGCAATTAGAGAGACAAACACAATAAACGGAACATTAAAAAACGAAAATAACGAAACGTATTAACAATAACAATTGAAATATGAAAATGAGGAAACTAATCATAATTTGAAAGATGTTGTACAACGGACATGTCTTCTTCCAGTAGTTGGATTACTGGTTTGTTAAAAATATCTAAAATTTCTATTGGACAAAAATGCTTCCAGTAATTGGATTCTGCTAACACCTTTAATATGTCTTCATCGTTTTTCAATTGTATTATTTCATATTTGATTAATTTATCTGAATATTTTGCATGGCCTAACTGTCAGAAGAACAATTGTCTAATCACATGTGATTCGTGAATTCTATAAGGGGGAACCCTTAGAGGTGCAACTTGCTTGATTATATCCTTGAGTGTTTCAATGTTGCATCTAGAAGGAATTTCAAATATTATTGGATTTGTTCCAGTAAAGGAGTAACCCAAAAAATTGTCTTGTCGTGGTATCTTCCACTTGTCATTGTAATACAAATTTGTATCATGAGTAGGAGTGATGGTGGATCGAAGTAAGTTGAGTATACCATCAAGTGTTCTGTTGATGATATGTAATAGTTCTATAGGACTAACATACAGGTGTTTTTCATTGCACGTTAACATTGTGCAAACATCATCATCATTTTTCAATTGCAGATAAAGAAAAAAATATTGCTAACCTGCATTTATGAATGGTTGTTGGTAGTAGATTTCATGCACAGATTGGTCATTGGTTAGCTGAAGGATGTTGTGCATTCTACTATTTAGTGTTTAGAAAGAACTCTCAATAGAAACTCGCATTGGTATTGGAGTAGGACAATGAAAATAAATACCAGTTTTGTTGTGTATGATTGATCCATTTGGAAAAATGAATGCTAATTTTGAGTTAGCAATGGTTTGAGTGCTTGTTTCTCCCAAGAATGTCATAATATGGAGATTGAATTTTGTTTGTGAATGTATATTGTGTGGAAGTGTGTCTTGTATTGAGAGAGTTCTGTTTATTTATAGTTGTTTAAATATTTGTCACGTTGATGTTATCGAATTATGATAAGGTAAAAATTGTGTATTTGGTATAGGTTTGTCTGGTATTCAATGTTGATTAAGACATGTCACTATTCTAACTTTTGCTTTTATCGATATAGTGCATAGTGTTGTCATTTTCGACTATGATTTTACTCTTATACGTAGTGTACTAGTCCATTATTGATGTCATACTTTGAATTTAAATTGTCAATTGTCAATTCAATATCAATTTTGTAAATAGACCACTTAAACATTATTTTAAGGGTCAAAAACATGTTTTTTGTTTGATTTTGCTATTAAGTTGAGGTCATTGTTAATGAAAATGTTAGTCGATATATTTTATGTTGGACTCTTTGATGTGAAAACTATGAAAAAAAAAATTGAAGACATATTTTTAATGTATTGGAGATTTTTTTTTAATTGCCTAACATGACCACTTAAACATTGTTTTAAGGATTGAAAACATGTTTTTTTTTTGTTTTTTTGCCATTAATTTGAGGACGTTGTTGATGAAACTATTAGACGATACATTTTTTTTATTCTTTGACGTGAAAACAGTGAAAAAATTTTAAAGACATATTTTTAATGTATTGGAGAAATAGTTTTTAAATTGCCTAACATGACCACTTAAACATTGTTTTAAGGGTCGAAAACATGTTTTTTTGCTATTAATTTGAGGTCATTGTTGATGAAACTATTAGACGATATATATTTTTTTGAATTCTTTGACTTGAAACTATGAAAAAAAAATTAAAGACATATTTTTAATGTATTGGATTTTTTAAAAAAAATTGCCTAACATGACCACTTATACATTGATTTAAAGGTCGAAAATATGTTTTTTTTTATTTTTTTGCCATTAATATGAGGGCGTTGTTGATGAAACTGTTAGACGATATATATTTTTTTTTGGATTCTTTGACGTGAAAACTATGAAAAAAAAAATTGAAGACATATTTTTAATGTATTGGAGAAATGGTTTTTAAATTGTCTAACATGATTATTTAAACATTGTTTTAAGGGTCGAAAATATGTTTGTTTTTTGTTTTTTGCCATTAAATTGAGTGCGTTGTTGATGAAACTGTTAGACAATATATTTTTTCTTAGATGAGGGAAAACGTTGGGGACATATGACCACAAATTTGTCTGAGTCGGTTAATTCCATGTTCAAAAGCACAAGATATTTGTCGATGTCATGATTGGTTGAGAAGACGTACTTCAAGATCGCAAAGCTTTTTGCAATTAGAGGTCGACAAACCCAAGCAATGATCAACTCTGGCTCGTAGTATTCCGAAGTCGTCTCTGAGACAATGAATAGCAATCAGTTGGAATCAAATACACACATTGTTAACGAATTCGACAGACACAATTACACATTTCTTGTAACAGAGACCCAAGTCCCACTTGAAACACCTAGACCACCTGAAAGGTTTAAGGTCATGTTACAATCCCAAAATTGCAATTGTGGTGAATATCAGGCTAAAAACTTACCGTGTTCTCACGTCATGGTTGCTTGTAAATCTATCAATGTCGATCACATGAACTATGTGTCGTCACTATTTACATTGCAGAACATATTGCACATCTACGACAACGCCTTTGGTTTACTGCCACACGAATTAATGTGGCAAGAATACGAAGGAGGAGGTTTTAATCCAAGGAAAATGAGGAGTGCAAAGGGTCGTCCGATTTCAAATCGCATTCTCACTGAAATGGACAAAGAAATTGAATGAGATACCAAAAAAATGTGGAATATGCCGATAGCAAGGATATAACAGAACAAATTGTCCTAATATATCTTCATCTTCAATTTTTTCTTAGACAAATATTATTCTTTATGTATTTTATTTATGAAGTCATGTATTCTAGTATAAATAAAGTATTTAATCAAAAACTAGTACAATTATTATTATTCAAACAAATTATTTTTAAAAAAAAAAAACTATGAGCCACAAGCCTTGTCATCGTACCCTACATTAACCAATAAAATTATTAAACCAATAAATTTTTTTAAATTATTTTTCAATATTAAAAATAAATTTTCTAAAAAATATAATTATTTAAAAAAAAACTAAAAAAAACGTACGAAAATCATGTTGTCAATTCCCAACTTTGAAATGCACAATACTATAGCACATTTTTTTTTAATTCATATTTAAAAAAAAAAAAAAACATAAAAGGGATGGTGAGAAGTCCGAGAGTGATATCCCAACTTCTCACCACAACATAAAATACATGTATATTGGGAAATAGCTTCGAGAATGCAGTGTAAATAGGGAAAAATTCCTGTATTCGGAGGTGGCAAGCTGGAGATATTCAAAACTTATAACGTGAAGTATGTATGACTTTTTTATATGGTGAATTTTGGAAACAAAGTTCTTTTTCACCGTCCACACATTTGAGTTGGAGTAATTGCATAACTTTTTTATCAGTAAATGCTTTTTTTTTTTAATGTCAGTTGGTTAGAGAAATTTAAATTTGTGATATCTTTCATCTCGTTCCTCTCTTTATCTTAATTATTAGATTAATTTTATATCTTTTTTAATTGGATAATTCGCATAAATATTTCACAATTAACACTGACAAATAAAATCGAAAAGGGAGGAGAAAGTCATAATGGGAAGGAAATATGCAAAAATTATTGAATAATTTATTCTAATAATTACTGATAATTTATACTTTCTTTTTTCTATTTATAAGACTTTAATTTAAAATGAAATTTATTTTTTTATAAGATATAATTTATAATATTTTTTTACATTAATTATTTTTAGACTAAAATATTTTTTTATTAAAAAATATATTAATAGATCATTGAAAAAGAAAAATATTAATAACAAAGATAATTTAAAACAAAGTTATAAATTCAATGATTTTATTATTAATAATTTATTAATAATTTTTTAATCTAAATGAATTAAATAATTGAGTATTATATAAAACTATTTGATTTCATTGAAATCAGAATTACTGATAATGCAATCAGCGGAAAAAAGAATGTGCGGCTGAAAGAAATTTTCTAGAAGGTGAATCCTAAAAGAATCTTGGAAAGGAAAAAATGAAAGGGAAGTGTGGTGCAGTGGGGCACAGTCAATAATTGGCTACTTCTGGACAAGTGGATCGGTTTACGGTAGGCAAAGGACGCACGTTATTCACGCCTTTCGCTCTATCTTATTCGAGGTGACAGGTTTTTGAACTTTGTCAGATTTTTTTTTATATTTTTATTAAATTTAATTATTTGATTATCTCAACAAAAGTTTTCTTTACTTTATCATTTTTTTCTTATAATATTCAAATTTAAAACAATATTTTTTAATAAGATTTAATCTATAATATTTTTATATTAATTATTTTATACTAAAAATATCTTTAATTAAAAAAAGAGATATTATATTAATAAATAATTAGAAGAGAGAAATAATGATAACAATGATAATTTAAAAAATTATAAATTTAAGATAAATGTATTGTTATTAACTAAATTAATTATTTTAATGAATTATGTGATTGTGTCAGATATAAGAATAGAGGAAGTAGTATTTTTATTTAAAATTCTTAATTTTTATTTTTAGTTTTATTTAAATGATTTGATATTAAAGATAATGTTATCATAAAATATGATGTAAAAGGTATTTTATATATATATAAAAATTAGGAGGAGAGGATGGTGTCTCAACCCAAAGCAATAAAAGTAAAGAGCACTTACAGAGGTACTTAATTTTACCTCACTTGCGATCTGTCAGATGCGAGACCTTGTCTTGCTTCACTCAGGTAACTCACTGGGGTTTATGATGTAAAAGATATTAAAAGCACTGTTGTGAAAGTGGCTCAATCATTGACCCCGTCGAAACAGTGGATTAGTGGACAAATCAATGAATCATTAATTGATCTGGCTTGACCCATTATATATTAACAAATTAAAATTCCATAATCTACTTTAAAAGAGGTCCAAAAAATCATATCACGAATTAATATAATTTCACTCTAAAACATATTAGTTTAATTTTTATTATTATTCTTATTCTTTAATTTATTATATATGATTGGCTTAATTAGGTTCCTCAGTATATTAAATGGCTCAATTAGGTCTATTAATTTTTCGATGGTACAATTGGGTCCCTTAGTTTTCTAATTTTACCCAATTGAATCCTTTTCGTCAGGTATGTTAAATAAATTGACGAAAATGTGATGTGATATGTGACACCGATGAGTATTTTTTATTGTTTTTCATATCAGTTGTACATATAGTGGCATTTTTTAGTCACTATATTTATTATTATTTTGAAAAAAGAGGATGAAATTGCGAGCGATCAAAATTTCTCAACACGAATGAAATCCACGACCACCCTCAAATTCCTTATATCCTAACAATGATAAAGACTTAAGAAGAAGAAGCAATGTTTCAAGGACGAAATTGTGGAAGAAGAAGATGATGTTC
Source organism: Glycine tomentella (assembly GCA_007407185.1). Classification (NCBI taxonomy): domain Eukaryota; kingdom Viridiplantae; phylum Streptophyta; class Magnoliopsida; order Fabales; family Fabaceae; genus Glycine; species Glycine tomentella. The sequence goes on along the minus strand of PYAF01003534.1, from coordinate 477,862 downwards.
AGGAATTGAATCACATAATTTCCCAATCTGCAATGTCCAAGTTGCAGGAGCAGTGTTTCAAGATGGAAACCTTGTTGCGATTGCTCAGTGGAGTCGTCTCACGTTCAGTTTTCACTCCTATCAGATCTGATGCTTGATCCATTCTTCCACCGATCACATGTTGTTGGAGTCTCAAGTGCGATGGTCGAGGTGATGACTTTCTTGATGAAGTTTCTACCATGGTGGTCAATGACGATGTTGTTGGTGACCAAAACCCACAACCATTGTCCACTGCATCAACCTATCTCACCCACAACCGCCACATCGCACCTAAAACCCATCTCAAATCTGGCGATAAGGATGATTATAATACTCCAGCTCTGGCGCGATCAGCGCGAGGTGCCGCGCGGTCAGCGCCAGAGCCCTTCATGAGAAAACCATGTTGGAGGTGCGAGCGGGTAGCGCCAGGGTTCGCGCTGGTAGCGCCATTGCCTCTAGATTCTAACGCTGATGGCGCGGAAGTGGCGCTGAGGGCGCCACTGCTTCTGGAGTCTGGCGCCAGGAGCGCCGGGGTGGCGCCAAGGTTTCTGCTTTGCCACGTTGATGGCGTGAAGGTGACGCTATTGGCGCCACATAGACCGACATATTGGCGCGGTTAGCGCCAGAGGTGGCGCGATCAGCGCAGACCTCTGGCAGGCCACCTATATAAGGCTATTTCGTGATTTTTGGGAGAAAATCACTATTCATCTCCTTCCTCTGACCCAGGCAGCCATGATTGAGCTTGGGAAGCTCCATAGCTTCATCCCACCTCACCTAAACACCTCCTAATCACTATAAAACATGATTAGAACCTTGTGAGAGCAAAATTCCAGCCTGAGAATTGAGAGAAAACCCCATTCCATGAGGAACCTCAGAGAGCTGAGTTCTTAGAGGAGAAGAATGCGGTTCTTGGACCCTAGAGCTGGGAGGAGGGATTCTCCGGCCTTTCCTCAGCAGTTTTAAGGTAAGAAACTCAGCTTTCACCGGTTAATTTGTGAATTGGGTAATGGGGTGAATAGTAACCCATCTGTGATAGGGCTGGAATTAGGCTTAGGTTCTTTTGAAAAGTATGATCAGGAGGTTGTCTTGAGTAATATGGGATTTTGAAATTGGAATTCTGATGAAGTTTTGTTTTGAACTTGAGATTGGTATGAGTAGGAAAAAGAGTGAATGGATAAGGGGTTCTGAGATAGAAATGAACCCAAGTGCCTTTATGAGAATTGTTCATGGGGTCAAATAAACGGTGAATATGCATTAATATGTTTGATTTGGCCAGGTTTGATAACTGGTAAATTGTGAGCTAATTGACCATCGGATTGTCTAATATAGAGTCTTAGAAAGACTCTGAGGCCATGGTCAGGCTGAGTGTAATCCTGTTAAGGATCTGTGAGTTGCTGATAAGATGATTAGACCGATAACTCTAAGCTAGACGATTGAGAGATTGCAGAAAGGAATTAAATTTCCTTTCATTTCAACGGTAGAGTACCGTTGTTAGATACCTGGTATTAAGATTTTAATGTTGACTGTGCTATTTGATTGCCAGAGGGCGAGACACGAGGGTGTCAGTAGCATGGACCAACCAGCTGAAGAATGAGGATAAAGCACGGTCTTACCAGGTAAGCTCAGTGTTCTTTGGAGTGATTTCCCTGATTGGGGGTCACTGTTTTATTAGTTATGTGCTTTATGTTGATAATGAACACTATGTTAGTGTTCTGATTAATGATAGTATTGTATGATGTTGAGATGGATACTGTGCTAGTGTCCTATGATTAATGATAAACCTAACACTGTGATTGTGTTAGGAATAATACTGGCTAGCTAATAGATATGTCAGACATGAATATGATAATTAGTGTTAACTAAACACTAGGATAGAGGATGAGATGTGTTGGGGTATAAGAGAAATACCCGTGATATTCTAATGATTGATGAACACTATACTAGTGTTCTGTGCCTGATGATAAGCTAACATTAAGATAGTGTTATGTTGTGTACTGATGATAGTACTGTATAATGAAACGACCACTTCTACTTCTCTTTCCATTACGTATTTATTTTATTTGCTACAGATTTTTTTTTTCAAAAAAACAGAAAGAATGAAAGTTCCAACGCATCTTTGTTAATTTTAAAAACGAGTTCAGAAATGAAGGTTCAAATGAAATTTCCACGATAAGAAATGAGTTTAGAAATAATAAGAGATTTGCGTGTTATTT
>PYAF01003534.1:444259-475531 GCA_007407185.1 Glycine tomentella | reverse complement strand
AAATGTGTAGTAAAGTTCCTAGAAATTCTATTCTAGATTTTCTTGTCACCTATTAGTAATTTGTTACCTAGGAGTATTGTATTGAAATTTTTCTAATCTCTATTCTAGGTAAAAATCCTTTAATCACATATTACTAATTGATTTAAAACATTTCTTAAATTACGCACTTAACACGTATAAAAAATATTTGGGTGTTACATATAACACACTAGGCACGATGATGTTGTGAGTTGTTGATAGATGTGTTGAGATATATATATAAATGTTGAGGAACATGCCATTATGGCATGTTGGTATTGATTTTAGATTTACCCTGTGAGAGTGTCATGCTTTGTTTTGATCATGTGATTAGGTGAGCATTCTCTGGCCAGAGAATAGTGGACTATGGACCCCTTTGGGAATGTGCCCACTCGGTGGATGATCTCCCTTGGGATAATCCATAGGCGTCCCTATAAACCCTGAGTAGATCTAGACGTGCCCACTCGGTGGATGATCCTATTCAGGTATTGGACGACAAGTCCTGAGTAGATGTACCTACACGGTGGATGATCCTATTCAGGCATAGATTGAGTGAGTTCTGGGTAGATGTGCCCTTCAGTGGATGATCCTATTTAGGTACGTAGTGTGAAGTCCTGAATAGATGTGCCCTTCAGTGGATGATCCTATTCAGGCAATGTGAATGGATTGTATATGTTTGTCTTAGGCTACTATGTGCATGCAGCTTGTTCATGTGAGCCGTGAAGGCTGTTTGTATGATGGAAACCTCAGGCATTGACTAGTGTCAGTGAGACCCTGGGGATATGTGCTTGTTAGATGAGCTTCTTAGGCAGAGGCAATAAGTCCTAAGATAGGATACCTGTTAGATGATCATTCCCAGATTATGAATTAGGTGTACTCTCAGTCGGTACAATGGGTTACCAATGTGAATGATATATATATATATATATATGTGTGTGTGTGTGTGTGTGTGTGTGTGTGTGTGTGTGTGTGTGTGTGTGTGTGTGTGTGACTGAGATATGATATGAAATGAGAAAGCCTAAATGGCTGATAGATATATGGTAGTTGATGAGAGAGATCAAATGGCTACTGTTAAGCCAAGCTAGTATATTATTGTATGAAAGTGAACCAGGGGGAGGAAAGACCTCCAAGAACCCTGAGTTTACTGAGATTTTTATCTCACCCCATGTGGGGTTTATGTTGCAGGTGTGTAGAGCACCGAGGATAGATCTTTGATGAGAAGCCAGGAAGGTCAAGCACCGTTTGCTTCTTGGATTAGAGTCAGATATCGTTGAGGTAGTTTTCTGTCTCCTGTCATATCTGTATAGATATGGTCTATATCTGACTGGATTTGGTTGTTTGTTTGGTTTTGTTATCTGGATCAATAAGGGCTAGATGTAGCTAAACCTGTGATTTTGTTTATGTGTATGTTTTTGTACCATACATAATGTATCAAGAAATACGATTCATATATGCTTCCACAGTTTATTTTATGTTGTTCTGATTTTATAATAATGTTAATACACCGGGTGCACACGGGGTGTTACAATGATCATAGTTAAAAGACAAAACCACTTTTTCTAGTGCTAATGATAGTGATAACTGGGGTACAAGTTTGTGTGTGGAAGTTAATTTTCAAGGAAATCAATTGGGTTGGCCTTCTCTTGTGTCACTAGAAGCAAGACACCACTTGGCAAGCATGCTTCCAAAATGAGGAAAAAGGAACCTCTTGGTGACTCAGAAAACTAAGAAGCGTGGCACATTAATGGAAATCCACTACTAGAAATATGTTTTTAACATCGGTTATTTTTGCCTTTCCACATCGATTTTTGTCCGATGTTAAAACCACCGATGTTAACAAAAGTATACAACATCGATTCTTCTAAAAAATCGATGTCGCAAAATAAGAAATAAAAGGAAAAAAATGTTAAAAAATGATAATTCAACATCGTTTTTAATAAAACTCGATGTTAATTTATGTAACAACATCGGTTTTTACTGAAAACTGATGTTGCTGCGATGTAACAACATCAGTTTTAGGAAAAACTAATGTTGTGTCATAGTAAAAACCGATGTTGTTGTGATGTAACAACATCGGTTTTTATAGAAAATCGATGTTGCTACAACATAACAACATCGGTTTTCAGTAAAAATCGATGTTGTTACATAAATTAACATCGGTTTTGATTGAAAATCGATGTTGTTTTTTTGTTTTTTTAATATATTGTTTATTTTATTAATTTAATCCAATTTTAACCTATAAATGAAAAAACAGACATCTAGACAATTTCAAAATTCAGTACAATTAACATCATATGTGAATAATAATTCAATATACATTAAAATGATTGTCTTTAAGCGATTGTAATTTTAAACTATTTCTACAATTGTTTAAAAATCCCTAAATGACCTAATGTTTGATTCCTAACTCTAAGATAAAATGTAGCCCACTGAATTTGAATTGTTTTCAATCTCTCAGGTTCCAGTGGTCTCTGATAAGCAAAATACTACATGACATAATAAAATATAATTTAATAAGTATAAATAAAAACGAGTATAACAAAATACAAATAGTTTTGAATTAGACAATTACCATGTCCCAGTTATCCCTGAAGCCTCCTTGTACTATCGTCGACATCCAATGCATGAAATAGTAGCCACACTCATGCTTTCTTTTTGCTTATTACACTACATTCGATAACATAGTCAAATTTAAACGGAAATTAGTGTAAGTAGTAATCAAAGTTATTTTGAAGACATAAACCATTATTTAAATGACTTACTTTAACCGCAATCCATTTAGTAATAGTCTTTGATTTAGTTCCCTGAGTATCGTGGACTCCCTTCAAAGCACTGCTTAAGAGAAACATGCATGCATATTATACAATTAACATATTCATGTCTTAGATATAATAAAGTAAATGTGTTAAGAATTACAACCTACCTATTAATAATCCCTTTCAGGTAGTTATTAGACTTATTGTGCAATGAACAGAACCACACGACAACATTGTCCTTAGGAGAAACATGCCAATGTGCACGACATTGGAGAACATGAAGTTATTATATTGCATACATTATTTTAATTCATTTGTACAGTTTTACTTTCCCATTCAAGTACGCTGCAAGGTACACATGTTTCTGTGAACTCTGCATCCATTTCCTAAGATAGTCTTTGGATTTAAATTGCAATTGCCCAGATCTCTGTATGGACTGTGGCTCAATGAATCCATAGACAGAGGCAATATCCGATTGCAGACATAACTCATTCATATGCGTATTTATTTTAAAAATAAAGTCAATTATGCATGAATATAAAATAATTAGTCATGTAATGTTAGTTTACGTAAAGCGACTTACAAAATCCACAGCTGTAAAATAGAGATCTTCAAACATTGACCACCGTGGATTATTTTAGCATATCCTCATGCTTTATGTACAATGGGAAGTCGTCGTTATACACCCTGAACAAAGAAAGGTCCCACGACACCTGCATGGGTCTGAAGAAAAGCTGGGGGATGGTCAATGCGATCTAGTACAGGGGATCCTCAACAGGTTCCGGCTTATGTACAGGTTTCGCCGGTCCCTCAGGTCCCTGTTTATCCTACACAGTTAACAAACATAAGTCATTCACCATCTTCACTTTATATGACACTGACAGTTTTTTAAATGATAATAAACACACAAAAAATGAAAAAGCTTTTTACAAAAAGGTTGTACAAGATGTGTCGACCAACAAGAAAGGTGTTAAGGGCATGTCCCATTAACTGAACCTCTTCAGTGGTTATAAGAATGGGAGCATCAACATCTTGAACTTCCTCAACACCCACCTTGACTTAATCATTAGCCAGAGGGACGTTGTGCACGGTTGTCGATGTAACATCCCAAGCGCTGACGAGGGCGGGGAGTGATCGCCAGTGCAGTGAGGCACGGACAAGGAGCGGCTCCTGGCAGGCTTCCATTGGGAGGGGTACATGAATGAATCGAATACACACCCGAACGAGAGGGATCCAAAGGCTGTGCAGGTATGGGACTGTACAGTTGAGGACAACTTAAAGGATTTAATAGGTACTACCTATACCAACAAGGTGCATCTACTTTTCGGTAGCCCATAACATAAGAACTCCACAGTTAAGCGTGCTTGACTTGGAGCAATCTTGGGATGGGTGACCTCCTGGGAAGTTTTTCAGGAAGTGTGTGAGTGAGGACAAAGCACACTGAAAAGTTTTGTGTTGGTATGTAGGGACTATTGATTTGAGGGGGAGCTCTTGAAGATTGAAACAATGTAAAGACTTGGAAATGTTTTGACTTTCAACATGCTTGAAGGCTTGAAGATGAAGATTGTGATTAAATGTAAAAGGAAAGAAAGCTTTATGTTGATCCAAGTTCTTGCATGCATACCATTTATATTCATTTATGTATTACATCATAAAAGGCTTTAAGTAATTTTTTTGGAACTTAAAAAAAAGCTAAGTGTTTTGGAAAAATGGCCTTAAGCTGGTTTAATTACTTTACTTAAAGAATCGATTATATTGTTCTTCAAGCTTTCTGGAATTTATCAAGAACAATTTAATCGATTACATCATCGTATTAATCGATTATTTCATTCTAGTATACACATAAATCTGATTGAGTGACTGGTTTAATCGATTACCACTGATATGTAATCGATTACTTGCCTATTTAGAAAAAGAGATCAGTCTGTCTTAATCGATTAACATTTATTGTAATCAATTATTTAGTTCATTTCATGTTTTGCACATAGTCTGCCTTAATCGATTACCATGTATTGTAATCGATTACAATTCACAAACATGATTTTTGCAAAGTCTGTCTTAATCGATTACATATCGGGATAATCGATTAAATGACCCGTTGCGGGAGCGTGTGTAATCGATTACAAATGATAAACAATCGATTACAGGAGCTTATTTAATCAATTATTTTTGTTACTGTTTTTAGTATAAATAGAACCCTTGCGTTGTCTGATTGAAAAAAGAAATAGAAATTGAATTTTCGAGCACTGAGCATTCTAAGAGCTTTCCAAGTATTCACAAAGGCTTTCTTCTGGTGTTGGTATGTAGGGACAGTCGTTGATTCTGCAAGTGGCCGAGCGTTACAGTCGACCCCTCATAAACTCTTCCCATGGCAACCAGGCGGGGAGGATTGTCATTGACATACAACCCACGCATGTCAGATGCACCCGTGTCTGGGTCCTACCCCGAGGGATCGACACAGCTTTCCTTTGTGCTAACACAGGCACCATAAGGACAAACCTGAACCTCCGGAGGCGGTATGAAACCTTGAGACTGCATATGGGACTGCATCTGGCTGAAGGACATCATGAATTACTGTGTCACTTTTTCAGTGATCGAATGCTCCAGCTCTTCCATGATGTTTTGTTTCAGTCGATCCAAGTCTTCAGGGTTCATGGACTAAGACGTGCGAGAGGTTGATGTAGCCGGACCGAAGTATTGTTTTATCGTCACACCGACTCCAGCAGCACGGACATGACTTGGGTGCTTTGGTAGTCCAATGGAGCAGTTAGTACATCCTGATGTCCACTGGCGACAAAGCTACCCTGTGTCGATTGCACTTCCAGGGTACCCTGCAATCAACATAATGTATTAAATGAGTTTTGTAATTTGTTGTTTTTCTAATTAATGAACAATGAAACCATCATTTGACTTACAATCTTTTTTGTAATCTCACGTGCCGCCTCAGATGTCATGTGTCCTATTTTCTTTGTGCAAGCCAGCTTCATCTTCACATGTCGTTTAACAGGAGACGAAGGATGAACGATTGTTTGGTGGTCTCGCCTTGGGCTGCTTCCTCCAATTGTTTTTTTTGTTTTTCCTCCATCAATTTCTATTATAATAAATCATAACCACCATGAGACAACACATGAGGGGTAGTGTTTAGCTTATGGATGGCCTGAGCCTTCTTTCTAACATCCTGTAAGAATTACATAGATAGTTGTCAACAAAATACGCTTCAAAAGACTGCATAATTGTCAAATTCTAAAACAATTCAAGTAAACTAACCTCCTATGAAGTGGCTTTGTGACTCTCACAGAATTGGTGCCACTTATCTTTGCTGATTCCATATTTTTCACATACCGTGTCGTCGTCTTCGTCCTCGCCCTTGCCTTGTGCCTAGGGATGGCAAACGTGCTGGCCCACAAAAAAATAGGGCGGGCGGGCTGGCTCGACCCGCTTTTGCAAAGTGGGCTGGAAATGCTAGCCACCCTCGCTTTAATGCGGGCCAGCGGACTAGCGGGCCAGCCCGCCTAAAAAATTAAAAAAAATAAAAAAGTTAATTTTAAAAAGAAATACAAAAAAATTATTAAAAATACAAATATGATAATTAAAAAAAACACAAAGTTAAATAAAAGTAAATAATTTAAAATTAATGTTAAATAAATGATATCATGTGATAATTCACAAAATTACCCCATTTGCAAATGGAATTTACAGATGTAAACTGTCCAAAGTGTAATATGTTAGTAATGAAAGACTATTTGAAAGTATCATTATCATAAATATTTTAATATTAAAACTTAAAAGTTAATTATGAGAGTGCAAAAGAGTATAAATTAAAAGAATATACCTATTTCAGAATATGTTAAATATATCTATTTAATTTTAATATTTAATATTTTAAATAATATTGACTCAGCGGGCTGGCCCGTCCCGCCCCGCTTTGGCCCGTAATTTTGCGGGCCGGGCTGGCCCGCCCCATTTTTGATTTGTGGGCTGAAATTATCAACCCAGCCCGCATTTTTTTGTGGGCTGGCCTGGTGGGCCGGACCCATTTTGCCAACCCTACTTGTGTCAGAGCCCACTTGGGGTCAAATCAGACTTGAACTTCCTTCATCGCTCTCCTACTGTCTGAAGAATTTTCTTCTTCATTCGTTAGTAGGGCGCTTCAGGTATATCAAATTCAGCCTGTGATACAAAAAACAATTTTAACAGTTACAATAACATTTAAATTGTATTACTACGAACAATTACAGAAACATTGGACACTTAATTGTAATATCTGAATGTCCTTCCAAATCAACTCCTTCTGAGCTACAAGAACTTCCTTCTAGTTACCAATGGTGACATCCACCTTGTCTCCAGCCATGATCCCTAGATATGTTCTCAATTTCTTCTTATGGGGACCATCAACCTTCCTAGTGGCAGGATCCACGTGAACCACTGATCTATCAACACCGACGGGTCTGGTAGACAATGACCTCAGTCGTGTTGCTTTCCTAGTCTTCTTCGCCGTAAACGGCGAAGGTGCTGACTGAGGAGGAGGAGGGGAGCTTGGTGGTGTAGTCATGTTCTTGTTATAAAAAAATAAAGTTAAGTCAAAAGTTAGGTGAGTTATGAAATTGTAAAGCTGGAAACAACTTAATATAAAATAAACATTACATTAAACGATGCTAATTAATTCTTCTTCATCATGATCATTACGATTTACATGAATGTCGTCAACTTCTTATTCTCTGTTGACGTTAGGCACTTGTGTCGAGTAATGAGTCATACCAGTATCAACGGTTGAATCATCATCCTCAAGATTAAGACCAATAGTTTTTCCATGTAGTACCACTGATCACCGTTCATCACAAGGATCTTGAACATAAAACACATGTTTAGCTTGTTCAGCCATGATGAAAGGTTCATTTTGATAAGCTACCTTCTTAAGATCTACCAAAGTAAATCCTGAATCGTCAGTTCACACACCACTATTGCTATCAACCCACTTACACTTGAAAACACACAGTGAATTTAATGTAATTAAGCTCCCAAATATCGTCAATGTCTCCAAAGTAAGGCATGGACGCCAAATGAGGATTGTGGTCATGCACAGTAGCAAAGTGCTGCGATTCAGCCCTAAGACTAACCCCACTATTTTGCATTGTGCTCTTGTCATCTTGTTCTTTGTGTAGAACAAGTACTTGTTGATATCGTATCCCTGCCAACTTCTAACATTTCTTTTAGGCCCATCTGCTAACTTCTTATTGTTACAGAGGAACATTCATCACTAAATATTGTATCTTTAAAACAATTCAGGAAAGTCTTGGTATGCTCTTTCAACAACCTATTCTTCATCATTTTTGGATTACTTTCCTTGACTAAGGCTTCATGACGAACTATGTATGGCAAGACTATATTATTGTTATTCAGTACATACAAATTAGCTTGTTGCAATTCCTCTAAACCAGGAGTTATAACATGCAGCCCTCGTGAACCCTTACCTCCTACTCTGTCGTCATGCCGATACTTGGGAAGCCTAACAGGTTTTGCCTTTTCAATGTACTTTGAACAAAATTCAATAGCTTCTTCTGCAATGTACCTTTCAACTATGTATGCCTCAGGACGGTGTAGATTCTTTGTATACCTTTTCAAGATCTCCATGTATAGCTCGACCGGGTACATCCACCGTAAATAAAAGGGACCACACAATTTAATTTCCCTGACCAGATGAACAAGTAAGTGAACCATTATGTTGAAAAATGAAGGAGGAAAATACATCTTCAACTGATACAAGATAACAACAACCTCTTCTTCCAAGTCATCTAACTTTACCGGGTCCACGACTTTGCTACAAATGGCATTGAAGAAAAAGCACATGCGAGTTATAACATGCCTCACTTTGTTAGGAAAAATGTCTCAAATCGCCACGACTAATAGTGGTTGCATCGTGACAATCATGAGACTTTAAGCCAACTAGTTTCAGATCTTTGACCTGCACAAGGCTCTCAATATTTGAAGAGTAACCAAGTGGCACTTTCACTCGGCGTAGACATTGACAGAAACTTATCTTCTCCTTTCTTGACAAAGTGTGACATGTTAGAGGTAAGTATATTTTCTTACCATCAGACCTAGGATGTAACTTCTCACGTATACCCATCTCAGCAAGATCTTGACGAGTGTTCAAACCATCATTTGTCTTGCCTTGATTGTTAAGAAGCATGCTGATGACACTATCACACACATTTTTCTCCACATGCATAACATCGATACAATGTCTAAGATCTAAATTAGACCAGTATGGAAGATCAAACAATATCAACCTCTTCTTCCATATGTAAGTATTACCTTTCAGCTTCTTTTGGGTCTTTCCAAATACAGTATGGATGTCCTCAACCTACTCAAAAACATGCTCACTGGTTAACGGAATCGGTGCACTTTCATGCTCTTGACTTCCATTAAATGCTTTTTTCAATCGCTGATAAGGGTGATAAGGTTTCAGAAAACGTCGATGGCGAGTGTAAACTATTTTCCTTCCATGTTTAAGTTGTATGTAGCTCGTGTCTTGTTCACATATAAGGCATGCACGGTGGCCCTTAACACTGTATCCACTCAAATTCTCGTATACTGGAAAATCATTAATGGTACAAAATAGCATTGCACGCAACTTGAATGTCTCTTTTCGATACCCATAAAAAACGACAACCTCCTTGTCCCACAAGTTTGTCAAGTCTTCAATCAAGGGACTAAGATAAACATCAATGTCATTTCCTGGCTGTCTTGGGCTCGATATCATCATAGACAACATCATGTATTTTCGCTTCATGCACAACCAAGGAGGCAAGTTGTAAATGACTCGCAAAACAGGCCACGAACTGTGCTGAGTACTTAAACTACCATAGGGATTCATTCCATCACTGGCAAGTGCAAGCCTAAGATTTCTTGGCTCTTCGTCGAATTTCGGATACAAACAGTTAATCTTCTTCCATTGGGAGGAATCAACCGGATGGTGAAGCATTCCATCATAGTTTCTCCCATTTGCATGTCATGTGAGGTCTTTTGCGTCATCTTTGTTAGCAAACAAACGCTTAAACCTTGGAATGATTAGAAGATACCACAACACCTTTGCGGGGGGGCTTTCTTTGTGCTTTCATCACTGCTACAGTCGTCATCGTCCTTCACTTTGTACCCCACACCTGAGGCATTTATGCATTTCTTCAAATTCATTTATGTACAACATGCAATCATTAGGGCATGCATGAATTTTCTAATACTCCATACCCATCAGACACAATGTCTTCTTCACCTGATAGTAACTTCTTGGCAACATGTTTTCATCTGGAAGCATTTCCTGAACTACCAGAAGCAGTTAACTGAGGCTTTTGTCACTCCACCCATATCTGGCCTTGACATTAACTAGATTTAACACCACTGACAACAATGTCAATGACTTTTTGCACCCCAGATACAACGGCTTCTTCGAATCACTTTCCAATGTATCATACATAGGGGCATGTGCTTGCTAAAAAGACTCATATCCCAGATCACGAATCATATCCTCTAATGGATCTCTGATGTCTACATCAAGCAGTTCAGTTTGTGACCCCCTTTGCATGTCTGTCAATTCACCATGCTATATCCATGTGGTATAATTTTTCTTAATCCCATCACACAGAAGATGTTCTTGTATGTTGTCTAGTGCTTAGCGTCTCCCATTCAAACAATTTATACATGGACATAAATATTTTTCATCCCCATCCAGTCGACTTCTTTCAGAGGCAAATTGCAAGAAATGTTCAACTCCTTCCGCACACTCAACCATCATACGACTTGCGTTCGTCCAACTTCGATCCATCTAATTAATAACTCTGTGATACTCACAAAGTTATTCCATGCATGAAAACCTAACTTTTTTCATCCAAGGTGTGGCCTATCCCATTTAGGAAGACATTTTTTTACAATAGCTTCATATGTAAAGGTTAAGTCTCTTTTCTAAAATCTGACAAAATTTTGGCAGCATTTCGCTTTGATCTCCAAGTATACGACATGAAAGCAGTAACATGAGTTCCACCACAGTCAAGTATGCACTCGGAGAACAAAGTGAAAAGCATTGTACCGAAATTTCATCAAATTTAAGAAAAGAAACTCAACCTAACTATATGAATCTACTATAAAAAAATGACTCTTCCCAGACTGTCCAAACGGACAATTCAAGAATCAATACAACGATTAATCCAAACTGTCCGGAAGAATCATTGTATTGAATCTCAAACGGGAAACTCAGGTTCACTCATAATGAACACGAATTTTATATAGACTGATAGTCATTAATCACATAAAACAAGTTACCAAAGCATGCATTACATATAGAACCTAAAAAAAATATGAAAGACATTCGCAAGTACCTGAGATGATGATCACTGACAATCTCCAACAATGAATCTCGTGATGATGATGCAAAGAGGCGAAGGACAATTGCATAGAAATGATGTTGAACATTAAATGTGTTATATTCAAAGATGACACACACATAATTTTAATAAAATACTAATGTGGTTGATTGCATCTAGTATAAAAATAGGGGTATGTGACAAAGATTACATATGTAGGACAAAATTGGGGCTGGTGTGAGTTGTAGCCCACATAACTCACTACTACTATCATTCATATTTTCAAAACAATGACCATTGAAGCATAATGTTTTACAACAACAACACTGCATTATGGCCTAGATAAACAAAAGATAAATTACCTAATTTACTTGTAGGTCAGAGTCTATTCTATCCATGTCATTAGAAATTGAAGCATAGTAATAATACCTAAAGAAGAGTGATTGTTATCTTGTATTGAACACAAATTGTTGCTTGAGCTTTTATATCACTTTTTCATCACAGTTCTTCACCTAATGCAAGAAAAGATTCAGCAAAGCAACACAAAGCATCTGAAAGATGATTTAACTCAAGGTGAGCAAGTCCAGTCTTAAAACATACAGAAGCAACAACTTCTTGGGGAACCTATCATGTGAGCCATGAAATGGGAAGCAAAAAATAAATTATACAAACTCAGAGATAGGAAACTAGAACTATATCACAGTTTTAAAAAAAAAAAGGTCATTTAGTCTAATGTCATTGATAATTCCACTAACGTCTAGTTCACAGAGATTTGAATGAACCTTAACTCTTTTAATCTCTCTACACTCTACAGTCACATGAATACAAATGCATGAGCTTGGGAAAAGATAACATGGATACATGGAGCCTACAAGCATTCACAACAACCAACATTGTTTCTTTAAAGTTTTTATGCCTTTCACAAGTCAAGGATCTCAAATTAACTCTTGGAAGCAATAAAGATCAATGGTCATTTAACTTGGAAGGTTTTGTAACAAAAAACATACATCACAATACTAAAAAATCATTAAATTCTTACTCGTGCCTTTCTTCAAAATACAAAACTAATTATGGCTTTTGTGAATCACCTACCAGTTACCACTAAGGCCTCTGCCATACTTTACAGACCAAAAGAAAAATTAGTCAAGTACTATGACAAAAAATGAGACAACAATTGTGACAAAAAAGAAGGTGACCTAAAGGATCAAATGACATACCAGTTATGTAATTGACATAAAAATATTGTAGAGTTTGTATAACAACACAACTATTCACTCTTTCAAGTATTGCCTTTGAGGTTTTGTTGTCAGTTTTCACGTGTTGGAGGTTATGGGTCCTATTATATTTCTATCAACAGACACAATGAAACTTAGAAATGAGGGATTTTTAAGTCCATATCATCCTCGTTATCCAAACATACTCACAAATTTTACACATCCACTTAGGATTGTCTCCCATTCTCAGCCATAACTAGATCAACGCCTTGCGGCCACCTATGTCTACTTCTATTCATATCAATGAGAAGAAACCAATAGTATATATTATATGAAACCAAACTTGACCTGTATGATACAATTATAAGCCAACATTTGTTGCAAGCTATCTCAATGAAAAGAAATACAAATATCTACAACCTATCTCATATTCTTATTTCAAAAGGACTAAACATACAACTAAAATCTTATACAAACTCTGCTTATTGCTGCAGTGTTCTTTAAAATGCAAGATACATTTTGAAACTGTATGTTTAGGTCAAATAAGCTGCCAAACTCTGAAATGCATATTAGATTGAATAACAGTTGCACTAATTGATAATTGCAGCTATTGATTTCCATATAACCAGTCAATTATTTCTGCAAATATTAAACAACATGGCCTATTATTGATTTACTTTGCACAGACTCTATACAAGGTTCTTTGAAGTAATGCTTACATGTTTTAAAGTGACCTATTCTAGTTGGAGTGGAACCAGTATAGAGTTAGCTTTGGCCTTTGCTATTTAAAGGATAACATAGTCAACTTCAAATTCAGCAACTGAAATCTAGTACAGACCACAAATATAACTATGTGTATGATAACAGAATGCAAAAACAAGAAACAAAAATGGGATCTCCAACACTATTATTCAATAAGGCAACCTTGTATCCACTCCTTTGGGGACAAGAAACAAAAGAACATGTAAAGGAAACATAACCAAACAATGAAGTTATGTTATCTACATGCATCTAATATCTAAGAAAGTTTCAACAACAGAAAAGGAGTGAAAATGAGAGAAGCCACAGAACCAGTATATAACGAACTTTGAATGAGTTTTGAAATTGAAAGAAATAGGTTTCAGGCTTAAGAGTGATTTTAGTTACCTAATAGTCAGACTTCAGAACTGCCACCGCCGCAGCTGCCATTGAGAGTGGGAGTCAAACCTCGTGAGAGAGTGAATGAAAGCGCACGAGACCGTGAGTCAAGGTGAGCCTGAAAGAAAGAGAGTGAGAGTCACCAAAGACTGTTATAGAGCCACGGAGAGAGAGCCTGAGGATTTCAAGTTACAGAGGCGCGTACGGTGGGAGAGACTGGGTTTCAAAAGTGAGCGTGAGAAGAGGGGACATAAGTCACAGACTATAATAAGACAAAGACAATATTGATTTTCTAAAAAAATTGATGTTAACATATGTTCGTTAACATTGGTTTCTAAAAAAATAGATGTTAACAACCCTACGTTAACACCGATTTTTGGAAAAATCGATGTTAAGGAACTCGTATTATTTATGAATATGCCACCATGTGTTTGTTAACATCGATTTTATCAAAAACCAATGTTAATGTAGCGATGTTAAAACTACTTTTTGTAGTAGTGATCGTTGTCAAATAAGTTGGGGAACAATTATGTGTTAGGAAGAACCAGTTGAAGCTATATTATTTACACTACTTTTTTTTGAAAAAAATAATAAATATAGTGATGACTAAAACTCATCACCATGTGTACATCGCCATATTAAAAAACAATAAAAAAATACTCTTAGGTGTCACTTATGGCATTTTCATCAATGTACTTAAAAAAGACCTAACAGAAAGAATCCAATTGCATAAAATTAGAAAACCAAGAGACCCAATTGCATGGTCAAAAAACTAAGAGACATATTGAGCTTTTTTGGTATTAAGCCTTATATTATTACATAGTTTATTTTATTATTATTCCTTTAACTGTTAAATACACACACACACACACACATAAATATATATATATATATATATATAATTTGCTAGTAGTATGACAATTATCACAAGTTGGCTTAGTGACAAGTGGTGCTATTTAATTTGGGAGCTTTGTTTGATTCCTGCATCGACCAATTTTTGGATTTTTATTATTATTTGTAGAAGCAAATAACACAAGAAGGAGGTTAAATTTTGTTTTTAGATTTTTTTTAAGACTGAAAAACACATTTATTATCTAATGAATATAAACCTAAAACACTTAGAGATGTTTTGTTAAAAATTGTATCATACAATGAGAAAAACAATTTTCTTTGGAAAAAAAAATGAAGTTATAAGATCTAAAAACAAATTCAAAACTCTTTGTCAGTTAAACAACAAGAAATCAAAAAAAGAATTTATAATGGTTTATTTTAACCTCGAGACTATGTCTAGTTCTTGGCAACCACCAAGTTTCCACTAACTTATCAAAGTTACAAATATTATTTACTATCAATTCTGACTCTTACACTTGCAAGCTTTATCCCAAGCTTAACCTAAAACCCCATTATTCTTTATCCTACCAAGTAATTGTTGGTTCTAAAAAAATCAACAAGATTTGTTAGAATTTTGCTCGTGACTAAAGTATGATCGTCTAATAAACGAATATATCATTTTACACTTTTAGTCTTTTCTCTCAAGGTATGCAAGGTGTTTTGAGAGCTTTGTATCTTTAAAATAACTTACAGAAAACTATACAAGAAATAATGAAAGAATAATTTGCATAGATTGTTTGTTGTATCTTGTTCTTCAAATCTTCTTCAGTATATAGCCTTCATCTTCAAGTATCTGTTGTCTCACAATGGTTGGATTCTTCACTCTGATCTTCATTTGAAGTCTTAAGTCCATTGGGGTATTTAATGCATGTCCCTTCTTCATGCAAAGTCTATGCTGATAGGATAACGTGTCTTGTACCTTAGTAAGGAAGTCACTTCTTTCATCATAACAAGTCTACAATAACCAAGTGTGGCTTTTGATAAGGATCAACGTCTTTAAGACTATGGACTTCATTTATTCTTCATAGGAGTTTGACAGATCCTAGGATAATGTTTCTACATGAAATAATCTCAGACATAGAGTATTAATGAAGGTCTTAAATGCACTTTTTAAATCTTACATCAGATCGTCTTATGATTGTATCATATGAAAACTTCAGACGCACAGTTACAGATCATGATCTGATAGGACATCACACACAACTTTTATCATTGGTATTTATCTACATCTAACCAAAATAATTAGGAGTCATGATTCATCTTTAAGACATAATGTATTTTCACTTAACATTATTGAACAACAACAACTTTCCATAAACTTTTGGTCAGACCAACTTCGAGTCCACCAATCAAACTCGGGCTGATATCGATTTTCAACTAGGTTGATCATGTCATACTAGGTTAGATGCATTTTGGTCCAATGTGTAGGCAGTTCGATTTTCATAATAATGATTGAAAGTAAATTTTTTAATAAAATTAAGATTTTATATTTATAAAAGTATAAGATAATTAAAGGTTAAATACCCACTTTGGTCTCTGAAAGTCCGAGATTGTGATAGATTGATCCCTGAAAAATAGAAAATTTGAATTTAGTCTTTGAATGTTAAAAGTCTAATAGATTAGTCCAATTGTTAGGCTTCCTCCGTTATCCCTGATATCCATGCCTATGTAGCACCTTTGGACTCAAATGTCATGGGAAAGAACATTGTCTTTGTTTCTTACTCAGTGAGACTAATTTGTCAGCATATTATTGATGGACTAATATGATAGTTTCAAAGTTTGTAAATGTTTTTTTTTACAACACCCATTCTTCTTCCTCACCTCTAAACTTGTGAACCACCTTAGTTAAGAATGGTTGCCGAAATTATTATACCATCATTGTTCACCATTTCCTTGTGCAGATCTAGATGAACCACCATCGTCATGGCCTTAAGCAGATTTAGACTGACAACCATCATAGTTCCCCGTGGCCTTGAGTGAATCTAGATCGACTACCAACGTTGTTTGTCATGGTGGTGAAGAATCAAGGAGAGTGGTTTGTCGTGATTGTTCAAATCAAGTCTCCAAGAAAAATGAAACTGCCAAATAGGATAGAAAACTTAGTAGATGGAAGAAGATGAAAATTGTCGATTTCAAAACTAACAAATTAGTCCCATCAAGTAATCAACACACGTGGTGTTCTTTCCCATGAAATTTGAGTCCAGAGGTGCCATATACGCACACACAATAGGGATAATTTAGAAAACTTAACAGTAGAACTAATTTGTCGCATTTTTTTTGCATATTTGGGGACTAAATCTGAATTTTCCATCTTTCAGGGATCAATTTATCACTGTATTACACTTTCAAGGATCAAAATGAGTATTTACCCATAATTAAAAGAAAAACATTTAAGAATTTTTAATTATAGTAAAATATAATTTTAATTAGAAATTGTTAATTAATTTTCATTGCCTTATTTTTTATTTCTAAAAATTTTCTTAGTGCTCTTTGGTCTCACTCACGCATAAAAATGATAATAGATAGGATTGGAGTAAAGTATTATAATATTTGTTCTCATATTCACGTTTAATAAAATCGTACTTAATTTCCTACTGGTGTGCCTAATAACTTTAATTCTCATACTCATTAGTCACCAATATACTCATATCAAATATTCTTATCTAGATTCCGTTGTGCAATACATTGTGCAACACAACCGAAACATGATTATGTTGTATTGCCCAATGGAAACTTTATTTCGTTGTGTAAGAAAATCTATTACACAATGGAATCAGGATTTCGTTGTATGACAAATTTTGTTGGCAAAATTATGCAGCATGCAATTTATTTTTAAAATAACCTTTTTTGTATTGATTTTGTAGGTCAATGGATTGAAATACATTTATATCTTATTGAAATACAATAAATCACACTAGAATGAGGATTGCATAGTGTGTTAGAAATATTTTGAAACCTTTTTGCAATGGAAATAATTTTATACAAACAATTATAAGTCCTCAAATATTGTAGTCCAGTGACAAGTATTGGTTTTCTCCAAAAGCAATGGATTGTCGTCTTGTGATTTATAAATAGTGTTTTGAAATAAAAGTGTTGTATCTAAATCTAGACACATTGTGAAATCATTCCATTATGGATTTGGGTCTAAATACATAACAAAATTGTGACTTTGCTGAATTAAAAAAAGAAAAGTGTGAAGGCAGAATCACAAAAAAATAAAATAGGGAAAGAATGGACAAAATTGCCTTTTTGCTAGTTTTTACAAAAAAGAGGGTGGGAAGAGCAAATTAGGTGAAAAAATCACCTATCTTATATTCAAATTTAAGAAATTGCTATTCTCACCCAAATTTGTTATTTACACCCCACATGTTTTAAATTGAAGGAAACAAAGTTTTCCAGACCAAATATATAATAAAATATGTTTCTCGTGTGTAAAGGGGTACACAAATTACATAATGGAAATATGTTTAGGTTGTATACTTTATGCAATAGAAACATATTCTATTGTGGATATTTTTTTGACCCTTCTTATACAATGGAAATATGTTCACTTTGTTAAATTTTTAGGAAGAAAAAAATTTAAGTTATTTTTTTTCATTTACCTTAATTGTTCTTATATTAATTATGATACGAATTATTTTTTATTTAAGTATAAATTAATGATGACACAAGTTAACTAATTTTAATTGTAATCAAATTAATTATGATACAAATTAGTAACATAATTAATTCAATTACTCTTAATAAAGATAATTCATATAATAATTAATTTGATTATCTTTATAAATGGGGGATCACATTACCTTTTTCAACAGTAATTTGATTACTTCTATCTAATTAATTTAATTTTAATTAACAAATATAATCTATATGATACTTCCTTTGATCCTTATTATAAGGTTCAAATTAAAATTGTTGCTTGATCCCTTTTATAAGGTCTAATCTAGGATTTCCCATGCATTGATTTCTTTTTCCATAAAAATATCTTTCATTAATATTAGTTCTAGAATGACATGGTCTTGGAGAAATATGTTAAATCTACATCCCTAGTTTTAATTATGACAAACTATTAGCAATGCAAATTGTAAGGATAATGGATTTTATGTGATGACTAACATTTTGCTCAAGTGTTTCAGTGTTAATCTTATTAAAAAACAAATATGTTCATGCATTTTGAGTTGCTTAGGGTGATGCTCAGAAAGGTTGTCTCAAAACATCTGTCAAGAATAAAGAACTCAGAAAATTCCTTGAAGCTCATCTGCATGATGATGAATGCTTCCCTCTGAGTACTTGCGTTTAACAAAGTACAAGATAACAATACCTTACATAAAAGACTCATCAAAGGCTGCAAAGAGAGCATCCAACATCATAATGAAATTGTGTTAAAGTCTACATCAGAATGATGAATAACTTGACTATGAAGACTTGGCTTCATAATAGAGTTCATAATGGTTCTCTTTTGCACCTCAGAGACAACATTTCACTTTTCACATGTTGTCACACACACAGAGGACACATCAAAAAGGGAATGTCAACTACATTAGAAGATACAATCAAATTAAAAGTTGAAATTGTCCATGAGAAGAATTGATGTGGATCATCAAAATGGAAAATTGAAGACATTATGCAATCTAACCTTGGACAAAATACTTTGTGTTGTGAAGATGTGTTAAGATTGATGACGATGTGCTACTTCAGAAAAACATAACAATTGAACTTCATCAAAAGGATTTACTTCAAGTATTGATCCTTTCTTAGCTAACATTAGAATCATCATTTTGATGTTAATTCAGAATGCTCATCGGAAAGTTTTATTAGCATGGAAACCTCATAATGACCTTGTTGGCTGTCATATTATGACAACTATCATCTTTGTTTACTTTTTCGAAAAGTGCATCAGCTGAGTGGGCCCTATTTTAATGGTCTTCTTTGGAGCTTTAAGAGGTCATCAAGGAGTATCATGAAGTTAAATTGAAGCCTTCCAAGTGAGAGAAACTTGAGCCAAGATCTCTGTGTGAGAAATCTTCCAACCCTCACATTAAAAAATGACCCACTTTTGTAAAAGCTTGTAAAATTGTCATAGATCTAAGATAGAAGTGTGATATTGTAATTTCTTGAGTGGAAACCATCTAGTGAGGAGAAATATGTATCTGCGTAGTCAAAATACAGAAACCTTTTCTTAGTGAAAGTCCAACAAGTGGTTGACAAAGGTTGTAACTAGTGGTGTAGCTGGTCAAGCTATTTCTAGGTGTGAAGTATAGTGGGATTGTTGGCAGGTTGTTGAAATCCAGTGGTTTGCTAGTCCAACAATGACTCTTTGTGTTTGTGAAACCTTTATCTTGAAGGGTGAGGACTGGACATAACCCAAGGTTGGGATGAACCAGTATAAAAATCATTGTGCATTTTCTTTTTGCTCTTTCTCTTTGCACTAATTTTATTGTTTGATCTCATTATCGGTTTAACAATCATAAAGACTAAAAAACCTTTTTATAAACACACTCAAAATTGAACCTTTTTCATCAAATTTTTTTCAATAAAAAAAACATTTTGAAACAGAGCTCTAAACTATGAAAACTCATTTTCCAAAATTGCTTGCATTTTTTTGAGCTCAGAATAGTTCTTCATTCTAAACTATCTTATTCAAAACTTATATAAAAAACTTGTTTATTTTCAAAAAAGACTTAAAAGTTTGTGAAAACACAACTCAACCCCACTTCTTGTGGTATTTTTGTCACTTCAAAATATAACTCATTAATGTTTGTTAGGGATAGTTTTAGAAAAATTATTAATTTATGCAAGTCAACTAAATTAACCAAATTCCTTAATTTATGTGAATTAGTTAATTGGACATTATAATAAGGATCAGAGGGGGTTCAAAATTTCTTTTTGCTCTTTCTCTTTCTATCTGTTTGCACTAATTTTATTGTTTGATCTCGTTACCGGTTTAATAATCATAAAGACTAAAAAACCTTTTTATAAACACACTCAAAATTGAACTTTTTCATCAAATTTTTTTAATCAAAAAAACCTTTTGAAACAGAGCTCTAAACTATGAAAACTCCTTTTCCAAAATTGCTTGCATTTTTTTATGAGCTTAGAATAGTTCTTCATTCTGAACTATCTTATTCAAAACTTATATAAAAAGCTTGTTTATTTTCAAAAAGGACTTAAAAGTTTGTGAAAACACAACTCAACCCCCCTTCTTGTGGTATTTTTGTCACTTCAAAATATAACTCATTAATGTTTGTTAGGGATAGTTTTAGAAAATTATTAATTTAAGACAAGTCAACAAAATTAACCAAATTCCTTAATTTGTGTGAATTAGTTAATTGGACATTATAACAAAAATCTTAATTGAGTACTGATTACTATAAAAAATGGTAAAGTGTATCTTAATTAATTTAATTTTGATTTAAAAAAGATAGCTTATATCACAATTAATTTGATTATTTTAAAACAAAGTAACTTATATATGTAATTAACTAAAAAAATACACAACAAAACTATGGTTTTCGTTATGTAAGAAGGGGGTGCAAAAATATTATGTAGTGGAAACATGATTATGTTGGCAAAATACACAACAAAAATATGTTTTCATTGTTTCTTTTTTTTTTTCACTCCCTCTTACACAATGAAAACATAATTATGCTATGTATTTTGTCAACAAAATCATGTTTATATGTAAGGGTGTTTTTGGAATAATATTTTTTTAAAAGCATATGTGGGTGTAAATAACATATGTAGGGTGGGAATATCAATTTACTTTAGTTTAGGGTCAAGTATATGTAAATGTGTTGGGAATGACTATTCTTATATGCTATTTTCTATTTTCACCTTACACTTTTTTTAAAAAATATGAAATCTCTCTTTTGTCCCTCACCAAATCCCTACACCCTCTGCTCTCCCCTTAGACTTCTCACTCCCCTAACCTAACCTTCTTCCAAGGAAAGAATAACTCATTGTGTACCAAGCAACACTACACTGCACCCCACCATCGAGTCCCAAGCAATGCACGTCGCACCATCGAGTTCCAATTTTGTGCATTTCATGGGTTTGGTAAAAGCTCATTGGGAACGTGATGGAGTGGTTATTATGATGTTGGAGTCATAGGCTTATATAGTTTATCTTGGGTTTTCTTGTATGTATAGTGGAGTTCAATGCAAAATCTTTGGACTACCATCAAGTCATTTCTTTTTTGGGTTGTAATAACAAAGTATATGGTATTTTTTTTGGGTTGATATTAGTATACAAGATTATGTAAAGGGATAATTACACTTGAGTGGAGAATTTTGTAAAGGGAAACTTTATTTTGTTTTGTGGATTGGTTGCTGAACTATTTTTTGAGTCAAATACACCTTATACCTGAAGTAATATATATTTTCTTTGTTTGGCCGATAAATAAAAAATGGGACATTGGATATCTCTTGCTCCTCTTGGATGGATTGGTTCTTTGGTGGCTTGCAATTTCAACTTGAGCATCATTGTTTCCAAGGATACCTTAGGTGCCAATTGAGGAAGATTTCACCTTTGGTTAGTGACTTAGGCAACAAAAATTTGATTCCACAATATAAACTGCTAAAAAAATTGTTGGGCAATGGAAAGTTGATTGCTTTGAGTAATTTACACCACAAAATCGAGTTTCCACTAAAATAGATGATGAAAAATAACTAGAAAATGAAATTATGGTTCTGTTTTTATTTTTTTTTCCCACCCTAATACTTTAGCACAACTATACAATTAAATCATATTTTCATCATAAGAGTACTTTAAGAAGGAAAATTATAAATGATACAAATGGATTTTTGTGCAAAATGTACAAAAGCTTACAAGTCACTATTTTTTTTTTATACTTTCTCTCATCATATATATGTTCTACAACTAAGCAATATATAAAGCATTTTCCCCTCAAACGCTATGCAACTTGCACTCATCAATTTGATCTCCATCATTTTACTAGTTAGCTTAATTAATTCAATATTCTCGGTAAAAAAATGTACAAAGAATGTTGATTGGTTATTTTTTTAAATTTACCTTGTCTTGTATTCTGTTAAACACAATTGTGTATATTTGAAAAGAAACTATGTATTGTTTTGTCCAATTCATGCAATGAATGCTTTGTAACAAATAACATTCATCCTTTAAGAATTTAGAAATAAATCCACCACCTTGGGGTGAGAATAACAATATGTGGGTGAGATAGCTACTCCCATATGGATTTAGGGTGTTATTATCGGCCTCTATCATAATTGTTTTTGCCCCCTATAAAACTTTAAAACCCTAGAAAAAATCATTTTATCCCTCTGTCCAAACACTCT
Organism: Glycine tomentella; assembly: GCA_007407185.1. Lineage (NCBI taxonomy): Eukaryota > Viridiplantae > Streptophyta > Magnoliopsida > Fabales > Fabaceae > Glycine > Glycine tomentella. Next base: position 452,843 of record PYAF01003534.1, on the reverse strand, counting down.
ACCTCTCATTCTTTCCCTCTTTCTCTTACCCGCGCCCTCCTTCTCTTCACCCTTGTTAAATAGACAACGAAAATACGATTTTGTTGTGATCTTTGTTGAGATACACAATGAAATCCCATTTTCGTTTTGTATTTTAATAAAAAAAATATAAAAACGGAAACACGATTCTGTTGTGATCTTCATTGAAATACACAACAAAATCGTATTTTTGTTGTTTATTTTTTTCTTGAACACAACATAATAGTATTTTTGTTGTGTTTGTTTTACGATTTTAATATTAATTATAAATGTAAGTTACATTTTTTAAAGTAATCAAATTAATTGTGATATAATTTATCATTTTTAATAGTACTCAATATATTTTTAATTAAAATTAAATTAATTGGATACAAGTTACCATTTATAAATGTAATCAAATTAATTATTATAAGAATTACCTTTATTAATCGTAATTAAATCAATTCATGATATTATTTTGATTACAATTAAAAAGAATAATTTATGCCATCATTAATTTAAATTTAAATAAAAAAGATAATTTATGTAACAATTAATTTGATTATTATTAAAAAGGTAATGTGTCCCGTTATGAATATAATTTGTATCAAAATTAATTCAAGTAAAAAATACAACTTAATTATGCAATTAATTTTTCGTGAAAAATACTTAACAGGAAACATGTTTTTCTTGTAGTGTAGGGGGTGTGAACAAATTATACAACGAAGTTGTGTTTCTGTTTTGGATTTTGTACGTGAAAACATGTTTCCGTTGAATATTTTGTACTCACCCATTTTACTACAACGAAAACGTAATTCCATTAGAATGTGAAAAAGTTAAACTACAAAATCTTGATTCAATTGTGTTAGGGGGTGCTAAAAAATATATCAATAGAATCATGATTTCGTTGTTATATCTGAAGCAAAAAAAATATACAACGGAATCACGATCCTATTGTAATAAGGGGTGAGAAAACCATATAACACATTTTATTCAACGGAATCATGATTTTATGAGAAGGATAATTCTAAAATTAAAAAAAATTTCTCTGTCCCTTGGTAGGGGCCAAGAGTAATTTGCTTGAGACCAATAATAACTCCCATGGGTTTATCTCAATTGAGCCCAATATGGTATCCACATAAATATAAATATGCATACAATGCAGCTTATAAAACCCAAATCTTTTGAAGACCAAAAGTAAAGCTCTACAGACAATCATAAATTTTAAGGAATTACCTCTCTTTTTCAAATTTCAAGTCTTGAGATAGTGTTTAGGTGATGAGAATATGATTTTTTTTTATCGGAATAAGATTTTATATTTGATTATAATAAGTTGACTGTCTAAATTTAACTTTTTGAATATATAATATATTTAGTTTTATTCAATTTTTTTTAAAAAAATATATTTTTTATGTTTTTTTTCTTCCAAAAAAGTATTCTTAAAAGAATATTGGGCAGGGACGGGTATACAATACTGTTACCATGTCCATATCTACTAATAATAAAGAGTCTTTTAAGTAAAATAATAAGTATAATAAATGATATAATAATGGTTGAGGCTAATAAATATTTGTATTCTTTGATTAAAGATGAATTTAATATATTTTATTAAGTACTTTAATTATATTAAAATAAATTTTACTTTTAAATATTTAATTTTTAATATGTGATTTTGATTCTCATTGGTTAGAGACAGCAACCATTCACCGACTCCCGAAAACCCAAGGGCCAACAGCGCCCTCCCTCTTTTCTCTGCGGGGCAATTCTGTCATTTCCTTATTCGCTTCCTTCCGCCAGTAAATAAAACTCCTTTTTAAGACGACAAAAACAAATAAATCTATATGCAAACGCTCGAAACAACAACATTTGCGGTTCTGCCTGCAAATTTTCTTCCCCTCAATCGTATATTGCTCAGGTGGTGTTCCTGTTCCCCCCCAAGCACCCCTGAGATTCATTCGCAAAAAGCTTAAAAAGAACAAAAATAAAATAAAATTCAACAATTATTATTTCGTTTCAATTTCGTTTTCGTTTTCTGTTTTCTGTTTTGATTTGATCTTCCAATGGCGTCCGATGGCTTCACCGACAAGAACACCGTGTTCAGAAAGCTCAAGGCGAAGTCCGAAAATAAGGTTTGGTTTTTGTAATTTTGAATTTCGAATTTCAATTTGAGTGCATAATATGTTGGTTCCGTGATTTCGTTTTATACAGTTTGAAATTTTTGTTTGTGGTTTCTGATTTACGAGATCTGGTTTCAGATCTGCAATACCTGTGCTTGTGCGTTTGATTTTTGAATTTGTATGACTTTTTTTTTTTCAGATGTGTTTCGATTGCAATGCGAAGAACCCTACCTGGGCGTCCGTCACGTATGGGATCTTTCTCTGCATCGATTGCTCCGCCGTTCACCGCAGTCTCGGCGTGCACATCAGCTTCGTGAGGCAAGTTTTTGCGGAAATTGTTTGTAACCTTTTGAAATTGTGTGGCTGATTCTGTTATTTGGGAGTGTTGTGTGGTGTGATGTTGGGGTCTGAATGTTTCAGGTGGGTGAATTTAGAGCACTGGGTTGTATTGTTGCGCTGTGTCATTTTTTTTTTTAGGGATTTCTCCAAGTCTTGGTTAAAGCTTTTGACTAGTCAGTGAAATAAGATTCCGTACTCTAGCCTTCACTATGTGGTTTACAACAAGAATATTGAGCCTTATTCCACTAGGTGAGGTTGGGTGTATGGATTACATGATGTCATTGAACTCGGTTAAAAATTTATGCAAGAGTAAGGTTGCGTACAATATCCCTCTCCCTTACCTGCGCATAGCGTGGAGCCTCCGAACAATGGGGTTACGTGGTGAATATATATTATTCACCTTGAGATCCATTTTCTTAACAATTTTTTACAATGTCCTTTGATAACCAAAACTTTTCTTTTTCCTTCTTTAATTTCCTTTGCCATACATCTGGACTTCTTTTTCCTATGTTTGGCAAAATTATTAATTCTACATTTTCCATTCTTTGTTCCCATATCTCGGTAAAACTCCACGAAAGCTTTGGATCCTTCCTTGGTTGTGCATTTTGTTGTCTCATTTTTACCCTTCCATTTTGTCCAATTTTCAGCATTATTGCACATGCACATGTGAAAGCCCTTAAACGCTCCCTTTTGAACACTTTCATTCCACCAAGATTCTTTATCTTTCTTGAACACTTCTATTTCACCACTAGGATATTCTATCATTCAAGGTGCTGCCACTTGATTATTAGATTTATAATTTGTCAAGTTTTCTGTTTAGGACTCTTAAAATGAATGTCAAGGATCGAGATCCTATGTTGTACAGTAAATCTCTTGGGCAATCACCTTGCAAGTTCTTTAGGCAAAACTCCTTACGAAAAACAAATCAATTTGTGATCTTAAGATTCATCTCTTGTAAGTGATTTGTTCCTCACTTCCTCTTCTCAAAACAAATTTTCATAATCTTTAATCCTTAATTCATATTCCACTGAGAAATCAAGAATAGACTGTCATTCCTTGTTTAGATCTCCAAAACTCAAAATCACCCATGAGAATCTTTCCTTTTGTGGAAAGCCTTGAACCACCGTAATACCTAAGTTGTTTTTTCCTTTAACATTCCCACTGTACCAAAGTTTAATTCCTATAGTGTTTAGCCCTTTATCTTTATCTCCATATTTAGTTTCTTGAAGAAACATGATGTTAATCCTTCTCTGAATAAAAAATCCTTCTCTGAATCATGATGTACATCACATCCAATGATATATGGCAAAAGTACCAATATTTCAATTGCCAAACCTTATAAAGCACTCTTGGACTAGCTTCTTTACCTACACCCATCCACAAAAATGTGAGGACCTACCTTTACTCATTTAACACTACCTCCCAATGTTGTTGCATTTTCACTAACTCGTTTTACATTGTACATGAGCTGTATAATGTGTTAATTTCTGGTAATGGCTTAGCATTAGTACACTGCACATATAATCTGTCTTGAGTAATTCATGTTTGGGATTCTGACTAGTTTTACATTCTTGTTGAGGGCCTAACACAACCCTACTTGGGCTTGGGTCCAACTTTGAGACAAAAGACAGTTCTCAAATCTGTGATTTTAAAAGGGCTAAATGATTATATGCTCATGAAGTGTAGAATAAATAAATGCTGGTAGGTATTTATGTGCTGTGTTAGTTTTGAGAGAGGCTTGACACAGGATAACATGGAGTATGATATGGGATTTATATTATTTGATTTGGTGATATCCTTTTTCTTTTGGGGGATTTTAATTTTATATTCTTAACTTGTACCTCATTTTTGAATATAGCTTTTTAAATTTAGATATGATCCTTGACAGACTTTTTCCTCCCATACTTGAAAAAGTTATGGTGGAACCTTTGGGATTATCCATTGGTTTGCATGAGAGTTTGTGATTGTGAGGATGAAACCTGGGCAAGTATCATCGTTGTTGTTTCTGATTCCCTTTTTCCATTAGATTATTCACTCAATGGATGACTTTGTGGCTTGATAAGATTGGAAGGATAAAGGATGATATTATTGTTTTACTCTAATCATTGAGTTGCCATGTGGAATAAGGATTTAAAGTGGAGCAACTGAATGGATACTTAATCCAAAATAAATGAGTAATACTGGAATTATCAAAGACTAGTTGGCTTTTAACAGACATGTGTCTGGAAAAACTTTGACTGGAGGTATTTCTCTTATAAAATCTATTATAGGGGAAGCAAGTAATTTCTTAATTTGAAGAGGCTTTATCTGTAGATTCAATGAGATCCAAGGAGCTTTACTTGCTTGTTATGTTATTGTGCTTTCCATGAGTAATTTGAAGTACGTAGCAGTTATATAACTAAAATAAAATTTCATACCCTGTGTTTCTGCATCTATATTTGATACTTGATTATTCTGTGAAACACACTATATTCAGAATGTAGGAAGTTGTTGAATAGAAAGAAGACAGAAAAGATTGATAGCTAAGTAACTATATGCTCTTCTATATGTAGGTCTACAAATTTAGACTCGTGGAGTCCTGAGCAACTAAAAACGATGAGCTTTGGAGGAAACAATCGTGCACAGGTTTTCTTTAAGCAACATGGTTGGAATGATGGTGGTAAAATAGAGGCTAAATACACATCTAGAGCTGCAGACTTGTATAGGCAAATTCTTTCAAAAGAAGTTGCAAAAAGTATGGCTGAGGATGGGGGCTTGCCTTCATCACCTGTTGCTTCTCAGTCTTCCCAGGGAGTTAATGGGCTTCCAGAAGTCAAGACCAATGAAGTACCAAAAGAAAACACTCTGGAGAAGCCAGAAAAGCCTGAGAGCATTTCTTCACCTAGAGCATCGCATACAGTAATTTCAAGTACTGTTAAGAAACCTATTGGTGCTAAGAAAGCAGTGAAGAGTGGGGGCCTCGGTGCTCGTAAACTCACTAAAAAGGTATGCAAATAGTTATCTATGTTTGCAGATGCATGCTAGAAGTGCCTGTTGGTTGTTGGTTTTTCATTATCTTGTTCACTATTTTCATTTGATGACTAATTATCCTAATGAAATGCAGCCAAGTGAGTCTCTCTATGAGCAGAAGCCTGAGGAACCCCCTGCTCCAGTTTCATCTTCAACAAACAATATGCCTGCTGGGCCATCTCCAACGTCTCGATTTGAGTATGTAGAAAATGTCCAATCATCTGAGTTGAACACTGGAGGTTCACATTTGCTTAGTCATGTGTCTCCACCAAAGTCATCAAGCTTCTTTGCAGACTTTGGAATGGATAGTGGCTTTCCAAAGAAATCTGGGCCAAGCTCCTCCAAAGTGCAAGTAAGCCATATGCTCGCAACTCTTGCCCCTGCAATGTTATTTCTTATGCATGAAGTTAGCATTCAGGATTAAGTTATATATGAATATCTAGTCTCCGTTCACTTCAACGATTTTTTACAACATACAGATCCATGGAACTAAACATGGTCAACACTGGGAGTAAGTGCTAGCCAGCAAGCGTTTTGTAAAAATGAATGCTAGTATACACATAGAACTATGCATTAAAAATGCTTTCCATGTTAATAATCAATTGAACATATTGAGTTTAAAGTATGCTCTAAAAATTCATGGACTTCCCAAATTTATTTTATGGGGGATATCAGTTTAATTTCAAAAACCAGGAGACTTGTTTTTGTCAGAGGTTGTGTATTATAATTTGATATGATCATCAGAACTATCTTGCGCCGTTTATCATGGTGACCTTCAATATTCTTTAAAACTTCTGTTTTTTTCTTTTTTTTTAAAGAAATTCATTTAACCTGCACCTTATTTTGCTTTGCTATGTATCCATAAGATTCAGGAAACTGATGAAGCAAGAAGGAAGTTCTCAAATGCTAAATCTATTTCTTCATCCCAATATTTTGGAGATCAGAACAAGGCTGCAGATATGGATTCTCAAGCTACTCTGTCTAAGTTTTCGGTATGCATCCTTTCCTTTAATAACTTGCTGGAACATATAGTGTGCGAATACATTTTTGTAGATCTTGGATGTGCAATCCCCTGTATTATCAAGTAAAGCCCCAAAAGAGGAATATTAGCAACATGTTATCTAGCAGACTCTTTTCAATAGTATTGGCAAAAATTTATTGGAAATTATGGAATTATAGGTGAGACTCATTAAAAGAGAGTAAGATTTAGCATCATTTTCGTGAATCTTGATAACTTTCGGTCACTAATAGTGTGATGTTAGCATTCATCATAAATTTGTCCTTGAGAAATTTGGTGGTAGACACATTCACATCTTAGATGCAAAGACCCTACCCTACTCCCTAGGAAACACATGTCAATCATATTAGGCATTGGATGGTGATATTTGTGGTTCTTTAGAGACTAGAAATATGACCTTTGCATATTCAAGGACTGATGTGTGATTCCTGCGACTCATCATCTGATTGAAGCACCAAAATGATTTGTGTCACCAGCTCCTTGAATTGAATTGTATGTATTTTATGGTGAATCGTACGATACTGATGACAATGTTTTAAGATACCAAGAAGCGTTAACTGCTTTATGGAAGAGTGTGTTTTTGTATTGCTTGGAGTAAGACACTTACAATTTAGGGGTTTCTTTGGCACATTCTTATGTTTGGGACAAGATTAGGTTTGACATCTATTTGGTATAAAAGCACATGGCCTTTATAATGTGATTTCACTAGTAGACATGTTGAAGGATTGGGAATCTTTGTTCAGTAGATTATCTGTTTTCTTTGTTTTGCTCTTTTTGTTTAGAAGGATTTCTTATCTTCCTTTGACTTCATAATGTTTGTCTTGTACTGACTAAATTTCCTCATTTATGGGGGGAAGAATGCGTTTGTTTAATGTACTATTCAGATTTGAGTTGTTGCCAAGCTTGAATGAATTCTTTAGTTACAAGTTATTGTGTCTTTGTAACCAGGATTGGGAAAATAAAAATAGGAAAAGGGGGTGTGTGTGTTTTTAAAGTTGATACTTGATTGTGGATCCTCGTGTTAATTTCAGGGTTCAAGTGCCATCTCCAGTGCTGATCTTTTTGGTGACTCAAGCGACAACATTGATCTTACCGCTGGCGACCTCATCAATCGATTATCTTTCCAGGTATTCCTTACCTTGTATTGGATTTGGGAATTTCATTATTCATGTTATTTGCCATTCAAACAACGAAATGATAATCAAATTAGTGGCATTAGTTCCTGTATTGATGTTGGATGTACACCTCCCTCCCTCTCTGTTTTGCAGGCACAACAGGATCTCTCTTCCCTTAAGAACATTGCAGGAGAGACTGGAAAGAAGCTCAGCTCATTGGCCTCCACATTGATGACAGATCTTCAGGACCGAATCCTCTAAAATGTGTATGCTCTGTATTTAAGAGAATCTTTGGAGTTTTTTACAGATGCCAGCCAATTATGTTTCAAATGTAATAGAAGAGTTCAATATACAATTCTTTGAGAAAATAAGATGCTATATTTTCAGGCTTGTCATATAGACGGGTGCTTCTATTTTGTATAACAGGTACTGCATAGATGTTGCTAATGTTTTAGATTTATTCATTTTCTTTTTTTGGGTTAGTCGACACCAGTTTGTGGTGAACTCGTGAGCTCTAAAAGAGTGTTTATGTCATCTTCTATCAGGGAAATAGTTTTCTTGTTTACATTTATAAACCGGCTTACCTTTAGGCTTTGAGTGTCACGTCTCTATTATAGTATTATTTAATTTTATGATTTTTTATTGAAAAAATAATAGATCAAGGCTTGGTATTTTTGTAAATATTATATAATTCTCTTAATTTAAAAATAATAAATTTATCCTTAGTTCTCTTTACTGCTAAAATCACTCCCCGATAGACTGTTAATTAGGATAAATTTATGACTTGCCATGAGCCAAGTATGTTAGATTTATCGCAGCATGTAGTTGTCACTAACACTTGAAAATTATATGTAGTCTTGTGTAATGTGTATGGGTATTTAATTCCTTTTTATTTATTTTTTATTATTTGTATAGCTCCAAGTAATTAGGAATGATGGAATTAGCTTCGATTAAATGTAAGCAATCATCCGTTAGTTTCTGAAGGCTGT
>PYAF01003534.1:397208-444159 GCA_007407185.1 Glycine tomentella | reverse complement strand
ATTTGTATAGCTCCAAGTAATTAGGAATGATGGAATTAGCTTCGATTAAATGTAAGCAATCATCCGTTAGTTTCTGAAGGCTGTTACCAAACCTGAAGTCATGTGTAAAATTATTTAGTGAGTTTAATGAGTGACTTATAACAGCTTGGAGCATAAAAAGTTCGGGCTGAAATGAAATAGAATGTCTCTATTGTTTGCCCTCTAAAATGAGTTTAAGTTTAATGAGTCGCAAAGGAAAAATTAGAGGTTATTTAATTTGAGAAAATATTATTACTGCAACAAACAAACAACAGAATGTCTCTATTGTTTGCCTCTAAAATGAGTTTAAGTTTAATGAGTCGCAAAGGAAAAATTAGAGGTTATTTAATTTGAGAAAATATTATTACTGCAACAAACAAACAACAACAACAACAACAACAACAACAACAACAAATTAAATATAAAAGAAATTATAGAACCACCTAAAATACATAATACACAAATTAGAGAAATTATAGAAGATGGTATAGATATTAGATTAAGACTAAATAGATCACAGTCATTAAATATAAAAGAACCTTATATGATTTATAAAGGACAATCATCTAGACATTCGATAAGTGGAACAACTATAGATTTGGATTTAACAGGAATAGATAATAGTAATCCAAAAGTATATAGACCCATATATCAAGATGATAATTCTTCACCAAGATATTCTCCAACTAGGTCACAGGTATTAAATGTTTTAACTAAAGAAATAGAACCATTTAAAATAGATAAAGAATGGATCAAACAAGATTTCTTAGCAGAATATAATAAGGATAATAGACAATGGTTTTTTAATACCTACGAAGATACTGAAAGGGATAAAATAAGACAAGAATATTATAATTATTTAGAAGAAAATGAAATTAATATTTATTTCTTTGATTGGATGTTTAATAAAGAAAAAATCATTAATCCATTAACTAAGAATACAACGGTATGGAAAACTACAGATAAAATAATAGAATCAGAGTATCCTCCGACTAAAGGAGTTAAAATTAATGTAGCAAATTTAGAAATAGAAGCATCTCCATTTAAAGAGGTATTAGAAGAAAAAATAATAGAAATAAAAGATATTAGAAAGTTATACCACCAATTAAATTATTCTAATGTTATGTTAAACACTATTTCTAATCATCTAACTAGGATAGAAAATAATCCGCAAGATGAAAACAAAATTGAACATAAAGAAATAAAAAAGATTATAGATAAACCTATATATAAAATTATGAACGTTTCACAAAAAGACTTAGATTCAATAAGATTAGGAAATAATACTGATCATAAAATTGAAGAAATAAGAAGAAATTTAGAAAAATTAAGTATAGAAAAAGTTTCAATTAATACTTTAGAAAGAGATAATAATTTAGAAATTAATAAATTAAAAAGAGGAACAAATTATTATCCAAAACTTAGAAATTATTATTCTAGACCTTTCCCAGCATATGTACAATTTGAGGATAGAGGAGATATGCGTCAAAATGTATATTCAGGATCAGAGATAGCTGAATGGAATATAGATGGGATGAGTGAACAACCAATATTAGATTTAACTTGTCAAATGAATATGGCAGCAACAGCTTATAAAACTAAGGGGATTTCAGATAGAAATACGGCAGTAGCCATAGTTCAAGGATTTACAGGCCAACTTAAAGGTTGGTGGGATAATTTATGTTTAGAAGAAGATAGAAATTTAATATTAAATAGTATAAAACAAGAGACACACGAACAAGATGCAGTAGCCACCCTTATTTTTACTATAATTCAAAATTTTATAGGAGATCCTAACATATTTAAAGAAAGAATTGCTAGTCAATTAAATAAATTATATTGTCCAACTATGTCATATTATAGATGGTATAAAGATACATTTTTCTCCAAAATTACATTAAGAGAAGATGGATATGCAGGATATTGGAAAGAAAAATTTATATCAGGATTGCCCAAGTTATTTGCAGAAAAAGTTAGAATAAACTTAGAAAGACATTTTCAAAATCCTATACCATATGAAAAATTAACGTTTGGACAGATTCATAATATCATAATAGAAACAGGAATACAAGTTTGCACAGACTTTAAACTTCAAAATAAAATGAGAAAAGAAAGTTTGACAAATAGAAAAGAATTAGGAACCTTCTGTCATCAATATGGAATAGAGGTAATAAGAGCCCCTAGTAACCAAAATAAAAGAAAACATAAGGTTAAAAGTACTAAACCGTACTCGAAAAAGAACTATTATAAAAGATATAGGGATAATAGTAAAAACTATAATAAACCCTCATATAATAAGAAAAATAAAAAAGTAAATAAACAGAAAAATGTCTGTTGGAAATGTGGAAAACCAGGACATTTTGCAAATAGATGTACAGTTCAACAAAAAATTAATGAATTAGAATTAGATGAAAATATTAAACAAGAATTAATGAAAATAGTTTTAAATCCAGAACAAGAAGAAAATAAAACAGAATCAGAATCAGAATCTGAAGAACATATGTTATATCAATTAGAAGAAGCAACTAGTAGTAGTACTTTGAGTGAATCAGAAGAAGAAGAAGAAGATAATTATTGTTTAGGTCCAGAAATATGTACGTGTAAAGATTGTAAAACTATTAATATGTTAACAAGAGACCAGACTGAAGCCTTAATAAATATAATAGGAAAATTGGAAGATTCACCTATTCGAGAAGAATTTATAGGACAGCTTAATGAACTAATATCAAAAGACCAAAGCAATAGAGAGCCCATAAAAGGGATAGATATGAAAGAAATTTATAATAGATTTCTTCCCCAAAAACAAATAACTCTAAAAGATTTACAAGAAGAAATTAAAATACTTAAACAAGAAATTAGAGAATTAAAACAAAATGATATAACCCTAGAATATAGAATTCTAGAATTAGAAGGAAATAATATAATCAGAGAACAACAAACCAACATGGCCAGTACTTCAAAATCTAATAATTTGGATAAAGAAGAAAATTTTATTAATCTATTAAGTTTAATTATTACGCATAAATGGCATTGTGAGATAAATTTAATAATCAAAGAAGAAACTTTTAAATTTGTAGCCTTAATAGATTCAGGTGCAGATGTCAACTGTATACAAGAAGGTCTAATTCCTACTAAATACTACGAGAAATCTGTAGAAAATATATCCAGCGCTAATGGATCAAAAATGAAAATTAATTATAAATTATCTAATGCAAGGATATGTAAAAATGGAATATGTTATAATACCTCCTTTGTGTTAATAAAAAATATGAACTGTGAAATAATTCTAGGAACCCCATTTTTATCACTATTATACCCTTTTCAAGTAACAGAAAAAGGAATAAAAACAGAAGTAATAGGTAGAGAAGTTATTTTTGAATTTATTAATCCCCCTAGAGAAAGAGAATTAAATATAATAAAAAATTCGTCAGTGAGAATAATTAAAAATAAAATGAAACAGATTAATATGTTAAATAGGGAACTTCATTATAAAAAAAATAGAAGAACAATTACAAAACACTATAGTTAAGGAAAAGAAAGAAAAAATTGAAAAGAAAATTAAAAAAGAAATATGCGAAAATAATCCAATAGCTTTTTGACATAGGAAAAAATATGAAATAGGATTGCCTTATATAGATAATTTTAATGAAAAGATATACCTACTAAAGCTAGACCCATACAAATGAACCAACAATATTTAGAACATTGTCAAAAGGAAATTAATGAATATTTAGAAAAAGGATTAATAAGACCGTCCAAATCACCGTGGAGTTGTTCAGGATTTTATGTTATGAAAGCTTCTGAAATAGAATGAGGAACTCCTAGGTTAGTAATTAATTATAAACCATTAAATAAAGTTTTAAAATGGATAAGATACCCTTTACCAAATAAACCAGATTTGATAAAGAGATTATATAGTGCCTCTATTTTTTTCAAATTTGATATGAAATCAGGATACTATCAAATTTCGGTGAGAGAGGAAGATAAATATAAAACTGCTTTTGTGGTGCATTTTGGTCATTACGAATGGAATGTAATGCCCTTTGGATTAAAAAATGCACCAAGTGAATATCAAAATATCATGAACGACATATTTTATAAATATTCTCATTTTACTATAGTATATTTAGATGATGTATTAATTTATTCTAAAAATATTAATCAACATATAGAGCATTTAGAAATATTTATAAACATTATAAAGGAAAATGGATTGGTAGTCTCAGAAAAGAAGATAAAATTATTCGAAACTAAGGTACGATTTTTAGGATATGAGATATATCAGGGAACCATTATACCAATACAAAGATCCATAGAATTTACAGAAAAATTTCCAGATGAAATTAAAGATAAAAAACAATTACAAAGGTTTTTAGGTTGCATAAATTATATAACCGATTTTATTCCCAAAATTAGAATTGAGTGTGCCTTGTTATATGAAAGACTTAGAAAAAATCCTCCCGAATGGTCAGAAGAGATGTCCAAGACTGTTAAGAAAATTAAGCAAATAGTAAAGACCCTTCCCTGTCTAGGAATACCTGATCCCTCAGCCTTTCTTATTGTAGAAACTGATGCGTCAGAATTAGGATATGGGGGAATACTAAAACAAAGAATTTCTCCACAATCTAAAGAACAAGTCGTCAGATATCATTCAGGTATTTGGCATCCGTCCCAGAAAAAATATTCTGTTGTCAAAAAAGAAATACTTTCTATAGTTTTATGTTTACAAAAGTTTCAAGATGATTTATTTAATAAAAAGTTTTTAATACGAACAGATTGCAAAGCAGCACCTTCTGTTTTACAAAAAGATGTTAAAAATTTGGTTTCTAAACATATTTTTGCAAGATGGCAAAGTTTATTATCTTGTTTTGATTTTGAAATAGAACATATAAAGGGAGAAAAGAATTTTTTACCAGATTTTTTAACAAGAGAATTCTTACAGGGTTCAGAATGAGCAAAAGATCCGATAAAAAGCCTCTAACCAAAGATCAATACGGATCCCCACTGGATTCAAATAAAGGCTCAGATAAAGCAATAGTGCCTCTGGCAAATACTGGATCATCCAGGTTATTAACTAACCCTAACCTCAGACCAAATATATTGTCCCATGTAGTTAGAAGCCCAACACCAAATACCAACAGGTATACCCCTTTACAATATATCAATACCCTCGTAGGACCAAGAGACTTTGATAAACCGGCCTCCTCAAAATTAACCAATACTCAAACATTCCAAACCAATACCGATACAGACCCAGACTATATTAAAAAAGACAATACTTTGTCCATAATAATAGCAGAGAAACATTGGCTAAAACTACCTCCAGTAGATTTAGCAGAAAAAATATTCCCTAAAAACCTCCCATACCCATGTCCAGACCCCAATAAAACCAGAATATTTTATGAGTTTATTCTCATTGATACCGACTCCATAGAACTCGTCCATAATGAAGATAATAATGGAGTGATACAGTTTTCAAAGCTCAAAATTCTAAATGTATTGTCAGACATTGATTGGGGACAGCCACTACATAAAACCAAGACATTCTCCAGAAGCTTTATCCCTCAAGAATACAGTTATTACGACTACATGACCGCCTGGAATAATGTGTTATATATGAAGCTAGATAAACATTCCTGGTTTCTTTGGTTTAAAAAAGGTATATCATTAAAATTCCCAAAATGGTTCATCAGATGGTTTTTTAACTTTGGACCAATGAGAGAAGTATTCCCTCCAGAAGTAGATGAATTATACAGATTTTTTAAAGATAATACAACCTTTGTAGATGGTTATAAGTTTTTGTCCTTCATAGCCTCCCAAGGAATAACATGGATAATGTGCTGGACTTATACATACGTCAAAGCAGATAACGTTACAGACCTCTACTTTCTTTCAAGACAAGTAAAAATAAAGTGGTGGAAGAAGTTTGATGTAAAATTAATTAATAAAGAAAAAATGATACAATGGGCAAAAAATAATAAAGTTCCAAGAAGCCAGTTAGATATTGAGGCAGATAAAGAAGCATTGTTTTTAGCTCAAAAGAGTCAGCTAATGGCCGAATTAGCCACGGCCACCTCTCAAGAAGAATTCGAAGAGAAGATACAAAGAATGAAAGGAATATCGCAAGAACAGAAATCAATAAAATATGAAGGCAGCAGTTCCAGTACCAATCCTTATCACAAAAATAGGGATATGCTGGATTATTTCACCAAAGAAGAATTCTCCGAATAAAGATAAAACTCCAAAAGCCAATCAGAAGTGTCGGCAAAGCAAATAAAGATATCAGGATAACAAGGAATCTCAACAACCAATAAGAAGTGTCGGCAGGAGACAGAAGTACTGCTGACAAGAAAAAAAATACCTGTCTATGTACATAGGAGTGTTTTAGCTAGCGTGTTCTGTAATAATTCTACTTTTTGTGTTGCTATTGTATAGTCTTAATTAAGTTTGAAATCCGGAAGAATACATCCGGACTATGTTATGTTTCTATAAATAGCTGTGAATAAATCAGAAGAGGCATCAGCCTTTTATCCTAACTTCACTCTTTTCTCTATACCTTCAACATTCCTTCTCTTATCTTTCGTACTGCAATACTCTTGATCATATTCCTTCTAACCTACCTTCAAGAATATTTAAGTAAGTTTTCTAAATATGAATTCTGAAATTTTTATTCCTGTCGATTTCTTTCATATTTTCAATATTTACACAAGTTTCCAATATTGTAATGATCATATGCATACAAGTATAATTATTGAATTTCAAGATACTTATTATATAAGATTTGTGAATGTGTATGCATCAAGATTAGTCACCAAAGGTGGTATCAAAGCCACTAAAAGATTAAAACAGTGTTAAGAAGATTCATATAGTTAAAATCTTATTTTTATTTTTCCTTAATATTTTATAAAGATTTCTGTCTATAAGAGTTATTTTATTTCAAGAAAGAGTTGAGTGTAACACTGAAAGGTGTGTATACGTTGGTCAGCTTCTTGTGTCTAGGTGGTCCCGGCAGTTGTGAGTGTGTAAGTCCGTTGGTTTAGCCTAGAAATGGAAAGAGGTGGTCCCGTAACAGCAACTCAATCAAGAAGTAAAATAGCTAATATAGTTAGAAGTCTGAGTGAAATAGGAAGGGGAAATAAAAATAAACAAATAACTGTAAGAACTCCGCAACAATCAACCAATATGGAAGAATCTATAGATATGATAAGTAATGATAAAATTATAGTAGAAGATATAGAAAAATCATTACATAACTGGTCAATACCTTTAGTAAGGAAAAGTGAAGTTTATAAAAAACATAGCATATTTTCTTCGGATAAAAACAAAGATGAAATACATATTGTCGAATATAGTTATCCAGGAACAGAAGAAAATAAAATAATAAACATTTTAGAACAAAACATATTAGATGAACATATAAATAAAGGATATAATTTTATTCATCTAGGATTAATACAAGTAGCAGCAAAACCTAATTACAGATTAGGAGTTAATACACCAATATTAATGTTATTAAGAGATACAAGATTGGTCCAATTCAAAGATTCAGTAATAGCTATATTAGAAAGTAATTTACATGATGGCCCATGCTTTTTAATTGTTACCCAAACTTTTCAATGAATTTACGGAATACATATACAAGCACTTCAATAAAATTGCATATACAGGTTCCACAGAATATAGTAAAAGGAATAACAGATCCCGTACAGATAATTTTTAGGATATATTATAAAGTAACCAAAATAAATTATAATTTTAGAGCTCTAAGAGCATCTAATAAAGATGAGACAATATTAGTAGAGGCTAATTTACATAAATCTCAGGTACAAGTTCCAAAAAGATTAAGACATGAAGAAGTTTTAAAAAATATTCCTGAAGAATGGAAAATAGAGGATATTTTAGAATCACCTAAAATACATAATACACAAATTAGAGAAATTATAGAAGATGGTACAAATATTAGATTAAGACTAAATAGATCACAGTCATTAAATATAAAAGAACCTTATATGATTTATAAAGGACAATCATCTAGACATTCGATAAGTGGAACAACTATAGATTTGGATTTAACAGGAATAGATAATAGTAATCCAAAAGTATCTAGACCCATATATCAAGATGATAATTCTTCACCAAGATATTCTCCAACTAGGTCACAGGTATTAAATGTTTTAACTAAAGAAATAGAACCATTTAAAATAGATAAAGAATGGATCAAACAAGATTTCTTAGCAGAATATAATAAGGATAATAGACAATGGTTTTTTAATACCTACGAAGATACTGAAAGGGATAAAATAAGACAAGAATATTATAATTATTTAGAAGAAAATGAAATTAATATTTATTTCTTTGATTGGATGTTTAATAAAGAAAAAATCATTAATCCATTAACTAAGAATACAACGGTATGGAAAACTACAGATGATAAAATAATAGAATCAGAGTATCCTCCGACTAAAGGAGTTAAAATTAATGTAGCAAATTTAGAAATAGAAGCATCTCCATTTAAAGAGGTATTAGAAGAAAAAATAATAGAAATAAAAGATATTAGAAAGTTATACCACCAATTAAATTATTCTAATGTTATGTTAAACACTATTTCTAATCATCTAACTAGGATAGAAAATAATCCGCAAGATGAAAACAGAATTGAACATAGAGAAATAAAAAAGATTATAGATAAACCTATATATAAAATTATGAACGTTTCACAAAAAGACTTAGATTCAATAAGATTAGGAAATAATACTGATCATAAAATTGAAGAAATAAGAAGAAATTTAGAAAAATTAAGTATAGAAAAAGTTTCAATTAATACTTTAGAAAGAGATAATAATTTAGAAATTAATAAATTAAAAAGAGGAACAAATTATTATCCAAAACTTAGAAATTATTATTCTAGACCTTCCCAGCAGATGTACAATTTG
Source organism: Glycine tomentella (assembly GCA_007407185.1). Classification (NCBI taxonomy): domain Eukaryota; kingdom Viridiplantae; phylum Streptophyta; class Magnoliopsida; order Fabales; family Fabaceae; genus Glycine; species Glycine tomentella. The sequence goes on along the minus strand of PYAF01003534.1, from coordinate 435,208 downwards.
AGGAAAGAGGAGATATGCGTCAAAATGTATATTCAGGATCAGATATAGCTGAATGGAATATAGATGGGATGAGTGAACAACAAATATTAGATTTAACTTGTCAAATGAATATGGCAGCAACAGCTTATAAAACTAAGGGGATTTCAGATAGAAATACGGCAGTAGCCATAGTTCATGATTTTCAGTTTAATTAAAACATAAATACAAGTTTAGAAATCCAATTAAAACAAAGTGTACGTTTGAGTATCCATTGCAAACAAACGTTGGTGGCAAAATGAAGTTTACAAAGAATCCTCACTCTTATCGGCCAACTTAAAGGTTGGTGGGATAATTTATGTTTAGAAGAAGATAGAAATTTAATATTAAATAGTATAAAACAAGAGACACAGGAACAAGATGCAGTAGCCACCCTTATTTTTACTATAATTCAAAATTTTATAGGAGATCCTAACATATTTAAAGAAAGAATTGCTAGTCAATTAAATAAATTATATTGTCCAACTATGTCATATTATAGATGGTATAAAGATACATTTTTCTCCAAAATTACATTAAGAGAAGATGGATATGCAGGATATTTGAAAGAAAAATTTATATCAGGATTGCCCAAGTTATTTGCAGAAAAAGTTAGAATAAACTTAGAAAAATATTTTCAAAATCCTATACCATATGAAAAATTAACGTTTGGACAGATTCATAATATCATAATAGAAACAGGAATACAAGTTTGCACAGACTTTAAACTTCAAAATAAAATGAGAAAAGAAAGTTTGACAAATAGAAAAGAATTAGGAACCTTCTGTCATCAATATGGAATAGAGGTAATAAGAGCCCCTAATACCCAAAATAAAAGAAAACATAAGGTTAAAAGTACTAAACCGTACTCGAAAAAGAACTATTATAAAAGATATAGGGATAATAGTAAAAACTATAATAAACCCTCATATAATAAGAAAAATAAAAAAGTAAATAAACAGAAAAATGTCTGTTGGAAATGAGGAAAACCAGGACATTTTGCAAATAGATGTACAGTTCAACAAAAAATTAATGAATTAGAATTAGATGAAAATATTAAACAAGAATTAATGAAAATAGTTTTAAATTCAGAACAAGAAGAAAATAAAACAGAATCAGAATCAGAATCTGAAGAACATATGTTATATCAATTAGAAGAAGCAACTAGTAGTAGTACTTTGAGTGAATCAGAAGAAGAAGAAGAAGATAATTATTGTTTAGGTCCAGAAATATGTACGTGTAAAGATTGTAAAACTATTAATATGTTAACAAGAGACCAGACTGAAGCCTTAATAAATATAATAGGAAAATTGGAAGATTCACCTATTCGAGAAGAATTTATAGGACAGCTTAATGAACTAATATCAAAAGACCAAAGCAATAGAGAGCCCATAAAAGGGGTAGATATGAAAGAAATTTATAATAGATTTCTTCCCCAAAAACAAATAACTCTAAAAGATTTACAAGAAGAAATTAAAATACTTAAACAAGAAATTAGAGAATTAAAACAAAATGATATAACCCTAGAATATAGAATTTTAGAATTAGAAGGAAATAATATAATCAGAGAACAACAAATATTAGATTTATAATAATAATAATAATAATAATAATAATAATAATAATAATAATAATAATAATTTTGTGTCTTGTTTATCCTTTTGTTATAAATGTGTTTTAGTTCATAAAAACCTCAATAGAAAATTGAGTTATCTCAAAAAATCTGGTTACCTTATACTTCATTTTTTTTTCTTCTAAAAAACTACGATATCACATCAAAGGAGTAAAGAGGGTGAGTAAACCTTGATTTCAAACTATTCCCCCCCCCCCCCCCCCCCCCCCCCCCCCCCCCCCCCCCCCCCCCCCCCCTCCCCTCTCTCTTTTAACGACTGTTGAAATTGATGAGGGGTTTTCCAAGATATTGGATTGTGACCAACATATCAAAAATTTGTGACTCAAGATGAGAGATCAAAGTTTGTTTAACACCTTGATTTCCATATGCATGTTAATATTTTGTTTGAATAACTAAGTATAAATAATAACAAAATTCATTTCAATAAATCTATTTGTTGATTGTAGTTCAAATTAGTTGGTGATTCCATTAAAGCCTTGATTGCATTCGTAACAAACAATGTAAACCCAAAATGAAGTTTTGAATGAAGATGTTGTTTTGAGTGTCAAGTAATGTTATTAGTGATAATTAATCATACTTGATTTTTGGTAGACAATAATAGTTTGAACACTTTTAGAATAAAATAATATTTTATTCAACTTTAAGTGTATTGAAATTGAATCTAGGTTATGACTTAAGAGAATTGAAGATACACATAAGAGGAGAATATCATTATCATAAATATAATTTTACACATAATCATTGATGTTTAAATATTCATTTGATTTGTTAAAATATGATGACAAGATAAAAAGAATAATATAAGATAAAGACATAAGTTACATGATAATTTTTTATTGTATACATCATTTGATAAATAATGAATAATAATTTTTTATTTTATACATCTTTTGATAAATAATGAATAATATAAGTAAAATAATTTAAAATTTATTAAAATACTAATTTTAAATGTGTTTTGAGATTATTGAAATATTTATTAATAGTTAACCACTTTTGAAATAAAATTAACCATCCTTTAATTTATACAGTTAATCACAATTTTCGGGTGGATAAAATTGTTGTAGGGTGATGGTTATTCTTTCTTTTATGACATCTACCTTCAACTTTTGCTCAATTATTCTTTAATTTTCTTATTTCCACTAGTTATTAAAACATTAATGGAAGGAAATGGAATCATATGTAGTGACATAATACTACTATATGTAAAGGCTTCCAAACCATTCATGGAACATTTACAACATGCAAGGACACATTACACTTCAATTTCATTAATTTATAAGCATCCTCGTACCCATATCTTATTGTTCGTACTACTATGGTTACGAGGAGCTAGATATTCTTTTTGAACATTGGAATTTATGGTAGGCTCATTAACCCTCAAGGGTAATATCCACCGTGGCCACCACCTTCGCCACCACCAGCACCACCTCCATAACCTCCTCCATGTGCGCCTCCACCGCCAGAACCGCCACCACCGCCACCACCAGAGCCTCCGCCACCACCGCCACCTCCAGCCGCTCCTCCTCCATAGCCTCCACCTGATCCTCCACCACTACCATATCCACCTCCATGAGCTCCACCAGCACCGGCACCGCCGCCGCCGCCACTTCCACCGCCACCTCCATATCCGCCGCCATGATCTCCACCATATCCACCACCAGCTCCACCTCCTTCACCACCTCCATACCCCCCACCAGCACCTCCGGCTCCTGCACCACCTCCACCGCCTCCTCCGCTGCCGCCTCCGCCACCGCCAGCATAGCCACCCCCATGAGCTCCAACTCCACCATACCCTTCACCACCTCCTTTACCAGCTCCTCCTCCATATCCACCCCCATCAACACCTCCAGCACCACCACCACCTCCACTTCCTCCACCACCTCCATGGCCAGCACCGTCTCCCCCGTATCCGCCACCCGCTGCTCCTCCATAACCACCTACACCATGCCCTCCTGCGCCTCCATATCCTCCAGCTCCACCTGAACCTCCTATACCAACTCCAACACCTATCTCACCATGCACACCTCCACCAATGGTGAGGAGTGTTCTTGCAGCGGAGCATATGCCTACGCCCAATAGCACAAAGAAAACAATGCCGAGAACTTTCGAAGTACCCATATGGGAAAGTATTTAAATCCCAAATTGAGGTTTCAGGATCCATGAGGAGGATATATATAGGAATGGTAGGGGGCCATTCGGGTGCAAAAAGTGTTTTACTATCCAGCACCAACACTTCTCTTGTTTAAAGTGCGCAGTGTCGGACGTCTTTTCAATAAATGTATATATTTTTATCAAGTTTTTAATATAAAAATGATTTTTTTTTTGGTTTTTGAACACTTAGACGAATCTATTTACTTTTACATAACTTGAATACTTAAAAAATATAAAATATTAGTTTAAAAATAAATATATCATCAATTTAAATATTTTATTAGAATCTCTTTTGTATTTATTTATGGTATTTTATGTCTTATATTTTAAATATTAATCATATCGAAATGTTACTTATAGGATATCTGTGTCAGAGTTGTGCTTCAGTAAGTGTTTTGTGTTGTGTTCCTCGAGGTAGCAGAATGATCGATGATGAGTAAAACTTACTGGTCTGCTATAGAGCACATTAAAACTCAATTTCTTTATTCCAGACTGCAGCTAAGGAGAAATTTGTGTGGTCCAAATCAACTAGTGTTTACGAGAAGAAATTATTATATTACGAAACTCTGATCAACCTCAATTTAAATTTTAACACTATTTTTTTTTCATAAATTTAAAATATAATTGTGTATCTCGTATAAATTAGTCAGCAGTACTTAGTTTCAGATTATATAATAAACAAACAATAATTTTTTTTGTTCTAGTCAATCTTTGCATAACACGTGTAGCTGTATTTTTCATTATACCATAGATTAAGTAAGCCTTACCTTATGTGAAAAAAGAAGCAAGCGTTGCAGTACCATACTGTACAATTTTTTTTTTTATCAGCACCAAACTGTACAGTTATCCAAGACTGATACTATATATTTAGACATCTTTATATATTAAACACATGCATGTAATATATATATATTTTTTTCATATTGCTTATTATTTGTCTATAACTGAAAAAAAGAAAAACCCTTATTACTTGTCCATACGTTTCTCTCCTCTCTTTTCTTTTGTGAGTGTTGAATAGGTTTTATCGTTCTCAAACTATTTTTTATAATTTAATTTCTTGTGGCTGATCAGAGCACTCGCGGAGAAGAGAGTTTTAATTGACCCCACAAGGTGATCTAATAGAAGTACATACACACTAAACACTACTAGACTCATTAGTGTGTTTTTGCTGTCACCCATTAGCTTGATCATATTCTCATTTGTGCTGATCGAGAGCTTGTTATTATAAAGTATAGACCGAATGGCTACTATCAGATAAAACACTTATTTTGTATTTTGATGGATTTCCGACTCATTCGCATAATATGTTCACACTAAGCACCATCGGTCCGAGCAAAAAGAAATAGCATTTCAACATTAATCTTCAGCACGTTTTAATCAACATATGTTCTGTATCTATTTTTAAGTACTATCACTATTTCGATTGATCTATTAAGCTTTTTTGCCTTCAAAAATAAATAAATCTATTAAGCTTTTCTTTTTCCTCCTCCTCCCGGAGGAGAAGGAGTGAAATGTTAGATTCATCGAAATTTGAAGGGTTTTTTTTTTTTTTTTCCTATAAGAATTGAATATTGTATCAAAGAATTTATAACATTCATATATCCTGTTTAACCAATTGAACTAGTAGTGAAGGAATGTTACTTTAATTTAACAAATAAATTTCATTAAGAATGTACTAGTCAAATTAGTATTCTAGTTTAGGGCATTAGGAATAAGTTAAAAGGATGACGAATCGTGTTAGTCTCTGAAAAAAAGAAGGTAATGCCCATTTCTATGAGTATCAGCAATTCTCTCTGAGAAATGTAATGATTTTTTGTATTGAGGGATTTCTCGTTGACAGTAGTTTCTGGTAGATTGTCTTATTTTCGTTGCCCTTTGTTTTGCTTGTCTAATCTTCAAGAGAAGGAAGAAAAAATAAAAAAGTTGTATTTGTGGTCATTTCATCAGTTCGTTTTGAAATACTTGTACGATTTTGGTAGCTAAAGTGGCATCCAGCCCAGCATTGTTTAAAGACATTTCTTAGTTGCTAACGTGCACAGCTGAAATTTTATTTTCAGTTGATTTTGTGCAATTTTGATAAGCGCAAATAACGACATTAACAGTAAAATTAATACTCGTAAACACTTGTAATTAGTTTTTAAAAGTACAAACGTAAGTTTAGATAGATGTTAGTAAATGGCGTTTCCCAAAATTAAGAGTTAGAGAAAGATTTAGAAATGTTAAGAACTAATTTAGGGATTTACTACAATACATTCAAAGAGAGAAACACACACCAGAGGGATGTGAATAAACTAAATGGTTGAAAGCCTATGACCTTGTGGGGTTTAGCGCATATCGCACTTATTTACCGAATAAGTAATCTAAAATCCTATAATTAATTAATGCTGGTTGGCTTAAAATCATTAGTTAAAAATTCTTTTAGGCTTAATTCTTCATATAAGCAAAATCAATGCTGATAGTGAGGTGGTGGTATTTTGCAATTACATATAAATCCTTCACATCAATTTTAAATAAATTTATGTAAAATATCTTTTCTAAATGTTGGTTTAAAAAAACCCAGATGTAGAATACTCTTTTAATATTGATTTTATTTGGAACTAATGTATTGGTTTTAAATTTAGAATCAGCGATTCATTTTGCCCTTCACGCTCTTGAAAGCTTTCTTCTTTTACCCTTCCTTATCTTGAAACCTTATGATTTTTACAAAGAAAGAAAACCAAACATATCATATTTAAGGGTCTTAGGAAGAAAATGCCTTTTAAATAATGGTAAAGATTAGTAACTTAAGCAAGTTTGACTCTAATTAGGCTATTCTTTATCTAGCAAAACATAAAGTTTTCAATAGAAAGACCTTATTAATTGAGGAATTTGTGCATATTGCTTTTGATGAAATGAATGACCATGAGGGTAAATTCCATGAGTCAAAAAGAGATATAGATGATGATTGTGTAGGACCTCTAGAAGAATCTAACAATTTTGAGGAGACTAGACCAATAAATATGGGGAAGCAAAATGTTGATACAAGTCAAGGATCTAAAAAGGTGCTACCTAAAGAATGGAGAACCTTTAGGGACTTATCACTTGACAATATAATATATGATATAAACAATTAATGGGGTAATCACTTGTGGTTTTCTTAATAACTTTTGTAGAGATGTGGCTTTTTGTAACACCTCGTGTGCACCCGGTGTATTATTATTATGATTATATCAGATTAGCGCTTAATTACAATAATTAAAACCCTTGCGGAAGCATAATCGAAAACCATATTTCTTGATTACATCATGTATGGAATATCAACATCTCCTTTCAAAGCAACACAAGCCCCTGCTGATCCAGATCACAACACATAACCATAGGCAGATGTATACAAATATCTCAACAGATATAAACAGGAGAAAACATCATAACATAACATGACTGGTTATGTACAACATCTGACACTCGAAGTGTCTATACAAAAGAATAAGCATCCGAGTGCTTTCTGATCTCAGAGATCTTTCCTCACACGAGGGCATACATAACATATACAAAAGATTACATGTGTGCACCACACATCTTCCCTCTACAGGGGTACAATACATCAACAAAATATATCACAGAGCCTTCCAGCTCTCCCTGCTGCCACACGGCTAAGCAGACCCTGTCTCTACTGGGGCCTCCCGTCCTGAGACCGCTCCTCTCTGCCAGAAGAGTCACCTGAAACAACATAAGCCTCACACGGGGTGAGATAAACATCTCAGTAAGCTCAGGGTCCTTGGAGGCATCTCCTCCACCCTGGCTCACTTTCCATGACACAAGTCATCAGGCATCACAAACATACTGGCCTCCCGGCCCTCATAATAATACAAACAAGTCATCTAGCTCTAATGTAAGGTGGATCCAATCAACACCAAACCTCAGTGTGAAACCGGAATTCACACCCGTGCCATCCCATCGGGAGCTACCCCTTACGCATGGACGCACGTATATGGTACCTCCGAGAATAGGCAATCAACCGCAACGGGACACACCTATCTCTTGGTCTTAAGGGATCATCATCACCCTGGGATCTCATCAACCATGAGCAAACCAAACTAGGAGGTGCGCTCTTCCCCTAGGGAGGTCCATATCTATCTAACTGGCCAGAAGATCTATCAACAGGTATCATACACGTACAAGCATAAATACAAGCATACATATCATTATGAGTAATGCAACAACCATCAATGCATGCATCATGAATGCGACCATCACTCCCTCGGAGTATGGTGGAACACAGCAAGTGGGAAACATCTCCAAGGGACCAAGAACTTACCTGGCAAAGCCGAGCTCTGCAGTTCTTCCCTTGCTCTGTGGCCTACGCCACTGACACCTGCGGTGTCATGTCCTATACAAGGCACATAAGAACATATTAACATCAATACAGCCATATCAGGCACAAACATATCAACAGTCCTCAACCGGCACAATGAAAGGAACCTCAGTCCTTTCCAAAACCACAAGTCCTCTAACTTAAGGTTTATCAAGGCTTATCACTCACAAGCCATCTCATAGACCCTCAATGGTCTATCTCATCTCAAACTAGGCACTTGAGTCATCACAAGACTCGGTGCAAGCCAACATCAAGAGCTCAAAGCTCTATACAAGGCCAAAAGCTCAAGGATTCATATGTGGCTTGAACGGTTCTTTCACACACAAGACATCGTTCCAACAGCCTCCCAAGCACATCAAAATCACATGTCAAGGCTCTTACATGTCACAACATAGCCAAGCAACTCAGCACACTACTAAACATGCATTACATAGAGCCAAGAATCAAAGTTCACCAAACTAACATTTGAGAGCTAATCCTTCATCCTCACAACATTCTAAACACATGTTTCTAAAGGACCAAAGGCTAATACTAGCTCTATCACAAGTGGGTCACTATTCATCCAAAACCCCAACTCACAAATCAAATGGTGAATCTCGAGTTTCTTACCTCAATGACGATAAGGAAGGCCCAAGGACGACTCCCCCTAGCTTGGGTACCCACGAATCGCCGCCGTTCCTCGCCGAACTCGAGTTCTATGAACTTCCCTTGAGAAAGGGATTCTTTGATTTGGGGGTTTTCAAGGAGAATTAAATGAAGGATTATGGCTCACAACATGTTTCTAGTAAGTTTGGTGTTTAAAGGAAGTGATTTGGGTCAATAAATAAGGGTTTATGAAGTTTGGAAGCTCATCAATGGAGGTAGGGTGCTGGAGGAAGAAGAAAGAGAGGTTTTTCCCTTCAAAACGCGAAAATGGCCTTTTATAGGCCCTCAGCCAGAGATCCCACGCTACCAGCGTGAGTCCCACGCTACCAGCGTGACACACCAGTGGAAAAATGGCTTTCTGGAGCACTTCCCACGCTATCAGCGTGGCTCCCACGCTACTAGCGTTGCTTACCAGCAGAAAATGATTTTCTGGAGCACTTCCCACGCTACTGGCGTGGCTCCCACGCTACTGGCGTGGCTTACCAGCAGACCAATTTTTTTTTTTACCAGGTTATTATACTTTTGTATTCCAAGTACAAACAAAATCAATTGAAGAATCTTTACTTGATGAACATTGGTTATTGGCAATGCAAGAAGAATTAAACCAATTTAAAAGGATGAAATTTAGGATCTCGAAACTAAATGGATTTTTTGAAACAAAATGGATGAAATTGGTTTTATAACAAAAAATAAGGTCCATTTAGTAGCCAAAGGGTAGCAGAGAAGAAGACATTGATTATGATGAAACTTATGCTCCTGTTGCAAGACTTGAGGCTATAAGACTTCTTCTAGCTTTTGCTTCTTTACTGGATTTTAAGATTTTCGAAATGGATGTTAAAAGCTCTTGTTTGAAAGGATACACAAAGGATAAACGATTTGGTATTGAGAGTTCTAAAGAGTCAATAACTCCTATGGCTACCTCATGTTATCTTGACCTAGATGAGAAGGTAAAAATGTAGAAGGATCAAGATATATAGGTATGGTTGACTCTAATATATCTAATTGCTAGTCATTCCGAAATTATGCATAGTGTTTATGTATGTGCTTGTTGGACGATAGAGGTGGGTGGATGACAACATCGATCATCTAGTGTAGTTCTCTGATCTGTCTTCTGTTTTGGTTGTCCACTTAAGTACTCTGGTGGAGCACTTCTAGTTGCTTTGTAAGGGAACGTCCAGTCCAGTCTTAGTTAGTATGTTAGATGGTCCAGTTAACAAACTTTTGTGTTGTAACCATTTTCTATTTTTTTGATATTCTATTAGGTTTCCACTTCTATATAGGAGTTAGTTTGCTGGGTTTGATATAAGAGAGCGAGTTTCTGAACCCAAACTTTATTGCACTGTTATTTTTTGTTAATGCAATATCACTACCGTGCATAATCTTTCTTCTCCTTTTATCATTTGCTTCCCTATTTGTTTTGTGTTTTTCAATCTTAAACCCAACAAATTGGTACTTAGAGCTTCGATTGAAGATCAATTCCACATTTGTTTCATGGTGGGTCTAGGTCATCAGAGATCAACCTTTATGTTCTACAAGATTCAATCAAGAAGATGGTCATCATAATCAAGATTAACAAATCACAGAGAAGAATAGCTTTAACCTCTGCGGCATCAAGATGAGTGCCTTGTTGAAAGAACAAGGAATTTGGGCACCTCTCTCCGACCAACAATCGAAGGTTGATAAGTCTGTGCTTGAGTTGCATGATGAAAAAGCTCATTCGTTGATTCTCTTGTCTTTGTCTGATGAAGTTCTTTATGAAATTTCTGAAGAACAAATCACTTATGGTTTATGGCTCAAGCGAGAGAAACTTTACATGACAAGATCATTTTCCTTTTGAAATGATGTTTGTTTGGCCTTCGAATGAGAGAAGGTAAGCCACTGAAATAACATTTTGATGACTTAAACTTTATTATGATAGAGCTCCGTGACATTGACGTCAAGATAAAAGATGAAGATCTGACAATGATTCTATTATCCTCTCCCCCTCATTCCTATGAGAATTTTGTAAGTTGTCTTAGTGTTGGAAATGAATCTATTACACTTAAAGAAGTCAAGTCCAACCTCTATTCTAGAGAGTTTTGACTGAAAGTGTCTAGGAATACTGACGAAGCCTCTGCTTTCAAATTATCGGTGATTGATGCTAAAGGAAAAAAAAGAAGACACGAAAAGGTAGAAAGAAGAGCAAGGTTGATCAAATGGAGATATGTAATTATTACAAAGAACCTAGTCATTGGAAGAAAGATTATCTAAAGAAAGCAAATAAAGATTGCATTGTTGTCATGGTTCAGAATGATTCCTCTTCTGAAAAGGATTTGGTTTTGGCTATTGGTGAATAACTACAACAACATTTAATGGATACTTAACTCATGTTGTTATTAACATATGTGTCCGACTTGGTTTTAGCTGTTGGTGAATAACTACAACAACGTTCTGAACAATGGATACTTAACTCATGTTGTTCTTAACATATGTGTCCATACAGAAGCTGGTTCGTAACACATAAGAAGAAGTCTGGTGGTAATGTTTTGATTGTTGGGTTAGCCAAGAATCTAGAAGGAGGGTTGAATAGATTCGTTCGAAATCTTTACCACTTCATTCCTTAATTCAATTAAGACATGCCCCTTTTGTTTAATCAAGGGTTTCTAAAAGAACTTGATAAGAAAGATTATCACAACAAAGAAAACAATATCATATGAAAAATAAAGTTTTATGGCCCTTTAACACCAATTTCATTACCAAGATTGGATCACATAACCAAGGGTTAGAGAAAGAGAATCACACATATAATTTATAATGGTTTAGTCCTCAAGAGGACCAACATTCAATTGCTCTAAGACCTTTTAAAACTTCCACTAATAGAGAATCAAGTAAAAATACTATGTACATGCAAGTCTCTAATTCTACTTTTTCTTTGAACCCTACAAGAAAAAGAATAGGAGTTGAAACTTTATCAACTCACAAAACTCTTGGTAACCCTAACCAAGATCAGAAATAAGAAAGAAATTCAAAATTCAAATGAATACACCTTAATGTGCATATCACAACATCTTCACGCTCTTCCAAGAATGATCAAATCATGATGAACAATTAATGAATCTTGATAACCCTAGAAGAAATGCAGTGAAATTTCCTTAGTTGACTCTCTTGAAAAGTTTTCTCAAGTATAAGATCGAATTAAGAGTCACTAATGAAAAGAACATAGAAGGGTATTTATAATTTTGACAGACAAAACTAATTTAGTCGATTATCAAATATAATAATCGATTAATTCGTCAAAATTCTTCTTTGTTTTGCATTTCTAGAAACTTGGTAATCAATTACAAGATATGGTAAATGGTTATCTTGTTTCAAACATAGAACTTCTCATGCTTCTATTTCTGGAATAATCGGTTATTTAGACACACACAAGACTCCTTAAGGTTTCAGATGCAATTAATCGATTACAATAAATGGTAATCGATTATCTCGAGCTACAGATTCTTCCTTATTTTGAAATTGGCTTTTGTAATCGATTATAGAAAATGGTAATCTATTAATTTGATGCTTATAGCCAAATTTCAAGTATAAGATGGTTCTGATGCTTGTTCTAACACTTTGTAATGAATTACAAAACCTTGTAATCAATTACAATATGTTGCCCTCATTGCTTCAAAGAAACTTAGGGATCAATCCATTTTTCTATCATATTTGATTCACACTAAGCATGAATGTAAGAAAAACTAACACTATATCAAGTATCATCCCTAGTCTAAAACATACAATACAAATGCCACATTTATAAAAAACAACTTTGGCATTGTAAAATCATGAAAAGCCAAAAATATATTTTAATTTTAAACCTTCAACCTTTTTTTAGCCAAAAATATTTTATTTTGAAAACTTTTAATAAAAATACAATGAGAAAAATCATTGTTTCCCTCATCTTAGTGATAGGATAACAAAGACAAAGTCTCCAAGAAAGCAAAACAAAAAGAAAAAGCTAGAAATAGAAAAGTGTCAAATCCATACTCAAAAAGAGAAAATTTGTTAGGAAAAAAATTTGGAAAGGATAAGTGTGTGCTTATGTAAAATTGCATATTTATTGCTCTCATTGATCCTTGGATGATTTTGATTGTCTAGAAAAACAAAGAATTGTTGCAAGCCCAACCAAGTTACAAGCCTAAAAGACCTTAGTGATTCATGCTTTTATGTGGGTTTTTTTTTTAATGAAAAATGGGATTAAAAACAAAGTTCATTTGTGGCACTTAAATGTGTGAATGAGTGGAAGTGATAACCTTGACAAATCATGCCTTGAGTGAAACACTTAACTTGTGAAGTTGGGCATCATTGGACCCAAGTGTCATGTATTCTTAATTTTTGCATTTTTCTCTCTTTTTGACATTGTTTGAGTGTATAGGTCATAAATTTAACACTATTTGAGTGTATAGGTCATAAGCTTTGATTGATCTGATTTGAAGGTTTAAGGGATCAAATTAGAGCTAAAAAGTCTCGATCCTGAACTTGGAATTGTTGTTTTGCATATGCTTTTGAAAGATTAAACAGAAGTAGACAAATGTTAAGCTATGATAAGTATTTAAGACTTCATTATGCTTTGTGTCTGAGATCTGTTTTGCTGAGAATATCTTGAAAACATTTTTTTCTAAGATTTTTCGAAGTCCAAGAAAATAATAGAATATTCAAGTCTTAAAAGAACAACATCTTTCTTCATCTCAAAAGACGTGGTCTACACTTGTTGTGATTAGAACCGTTCTAAGAAAAAAACATGTTGATCTCTGCTGAAGTGTGGTTCAAGAAAGCTAAAGAGAGTAGTGTTTCAACATGGAGAAACGTGCATTAAATGCACCAATGGATACGTCTTCAAAGGCAAGCCCTTAAAAAAGAAAAAGAAATCGTTTAGAGGCAACAAACACTTTCTGAATTATGTCTTAAATACGATAAGCTTTAAAGAGTTGAAGACACAAACCAATGTGTTAATATTTGAATTTTGTTGTTGCCTCTTCTTTAAGTTTTTTCTCTGTAAATTCGTAAGTTGTAAAGCTCTCAAAACACCTTGTAAATTTCGAGTGAAAAAGACTGAGTGATGAATTGTTAAGAGAGAAGTAAAGAGTGAAAATGGGATATGTTCAATCCCTTTGCTAACAATACTAATAATTAATAGTCGCTGATAAAAAAATAATGGACCAAAATTCAAAAATATCCTAGAAAATTCTTTACTCTTAATACTACTCATAATTTTGTTAATAATTTCCTTCGAAATTCTTTTTTATATTTTAGGTACGACAATGTTGTTAAAGTTATTTTTTCTGTGAGGATATAAGGTATGGATTTTAGAAGTTTTTTATTGAATAATAATATATAATTTTTTATAATTAAACATCCCACTAATATTTGTCATTTTTGTTTATCTCCCTCTTTCTATAACATCATAAACTTTATCATACCTTATATTTTTTTTAATCTTCTCTCTAGATGTTGGATAGCACATTAGATGTTTATTAAACATTTTCCATTTATATTAAGGGTGACCTTGAAGTACAATAATCAAAGTCTTATTTGGATTGTTTTTTGTTGCTAAGTGGATCAAATATAATTTTACCATAACTATTTTACAAAATATAATTTTACAAGGAAAAAAAGTGATAAAATACATTTAAATTAATATATCTGTTCTCTTATAACGAATTCATTCATAGTTCTTTTTTTATTTTTTATTTTTGGTAAAGATCGATCATATGTATATTTAGAAAAGATAATCCTATTTAAATTAAGTAGAATCATTATGGATAGATTTAAATCTTTGAAGTATTAAATTTGATATTATCAATTAAATTTTAACAATCTCATATCAATTAATTCACACATTTCATAATTCATTGAGAGAGTTTTTTATTCTCCTTATATTATAATTATATAAAGCTATCGTTTGTAGATTCACTCACCTTATTGAAATTTTTATAATTTTCTTTTTACATGATTCCACAATTGAAATCTAAACGTTAAAAGTTTATTCGTCTAAGGAACCAATTAATTTACATATTGAAGGTGTCTCCAGATTCTTTTGTTTTTTCTTTAAAAAAAGTATCAATATTTTTTATTAGAAATTAATTAGTGATTAATAATTAACTAGATCATCCTACTTAAAATATAGGTATAATATCATTTTGGTTCATTATATTTCACAATTGTTTTATTTTGATACATTAAATTTTAACAGTTTTATTTGATACTTTATATTTTTGAAATGTATCATTTTAGTATTTTTCTTCTTCAATTTTTCGTTTGAAACATTAAGTCTTACGTTAATATTTAAATTTAAAAACAATTAATTCATGATAGTGACGACTAAAAATTACCACAATATTTAAAGTAATTATGTTATTATAAATATATTAAGAGTTTGATGTTTATGGACTGATTTTAAACTGTTGCCCATATTATTGTTTAAATTACTTTAAGATTATTATTTTAAAAATAAATAAACTTATGATACATGTTGTATTATAATTGAATGATTGTAGAATTTTTTTTTACACTTTTAATGCATAATCTTTTTTCTCATATAATAATTTAAACATTTTGGTGATTTTAACTCCCACAAATCTTTTCTTAAATTTTTTAAAATGATTTTTCATCCTTAAGATTTAATCTTCGTTCCACAAATCAAGAGATGCAGTTTACAAATTAATAGCTAAATTGAAACACAGTAAATTTCATCTGCATAAAGCAAGCTACATATGAACACCATGTTTTTATAGGCAAAAAATATTATATTAAGGGTACAAAGAGTACCATGATCATTTACAAAGATAACTCTTGGCATATGTGTGCCCACCATTCACTGGTGTAATAACAACACTACTAGTCCCAATTGGATGAAACCAAGAAATAACTCTTCGTTGTGGAATTGTAGCTTCTCAGGAGAATCGATGAATGCATAAAAATTTTCCTCCATACTATGTAAACCCAGCCCTTCCATAACTCATATTCACACATCATCACAAATGATTTGTATTTCCTGCACTCAATTATATTGACGTATCAACATTGAGATGCCAGCACTACTGCAGGCGAGAGAAACAAAGACGGTTCTAAACCACTAACGACGACGGTTATAGAACCGTCTTTGTTACGCATGTCGTTGTAAATCGGAGCATTCGACGACGGTTGTTGAAAACCGTCTTCGTAAATTTTTTTTTTTTTTTGCTACTTACAAAGACGGTTTTCATAAAATTAATCAACTTTCTCTTATTACTTCGTAAGCTTAAATTAAATTATTCACCTTAACTTTTGTAGAAGTTCTCTCATCCAACTTTTCCAAAAGCTGAAGTACATAACTTTAATTTAACTTGTATTAATAAAAGTTTGATACAGTTTACCTCCCTATTTCTTCTCCTATAGGCTCTTGTGGATAAGTGTATCCAAAGGTGAAAAGTTTGTAAAATTCAAAACCAGGTCACTTGAAGTGAAAATGCCAACAGTAAATAACCATTTGCCATCTTTATTGGAGCTTAATGACAATGAGCAACAAAAAGTTACTGACACAGCCACTTATTTGGAGATTCTACATCACCTACACAACAAACTGCTTCTCCTTGAGAGGAAAGAATCAGGAACAGAAGAGTCATTGGATGGAAGTGTGATAAGTGATATAGAAGGTGGCGAGGTAACAATTGAAAAGCTAAAATCAGCACTGAAATCTGAAAGGAAAGCTTTAAGTAGTCTATATGCAGAAGTAGCAGAAAAGAGAAGTGAATCTACTATAGCAGCCAATCAAACAATGGCAATGATAAATAGGCTTCAAGAAGAGAATGCAGATTGCAATGGAGATGGAAGCCTTGCAGTAGTGCAGAATGATGGAAGAACAATCTGAGTATGACAAGGAGGCTTTGCAACAGTTGAAGAGCAGGTTGAAGTATATAGAAAGAAGGTTCATGAATATGATGTTAGAGAAAACATGATGTCAACATTTGCCGATAGCATGAGAAGCAGAACTTGATGTCCCTCTTGTAGCAATGCTGAAGATAATGATGGATTGTCCATTCACTTGAATCACGAACCAAAAGGAGATCAATAATGCAGCAACCAGAACACACCACTGGACACGGTGTTATATTTGGAGGAATCTTTGGCAAACGTTGAGGAAGAGAGGTTACAAATTCTACAACAGCTGAACGTATTGGAAGAAAATGTACAGTCATAGTTAAATTACGAGGAACATCACTGCTCCTATGAATTGGTTAGTATTTTGGATCTAACGAAGGTAAGATCTTTGTTATAGATTTCCTCTGAAAAATGTGGATTGTTGTTCTTGTCCTGTACTTAATTTGATGCATAATAATGCATAATGGTTGGAATACTCATTGTCCTATCCAAAGCCAAAGACATAAAGTTCACCAAAATAACCTAATGCATGCAATATGAGATGACATATTTATAGGACTACTCTTTCATAACAAACAATGAAATATCACTAGTGCACTACTTATTGTGGTTTCAGTTATCATTTATGCAAATGAAATGGCAGAAAATTAATGAGGTGAGAACAGGAGTATTGAGTAGTGACAACACCAACCTTCATTGCAAGGTTTCAGATGGCCTTCACTCTACAGTTTGTGACCTGTGAGTCCTATGCAGAAGCTTCAGGTTGGTATTTGTAGACATGGGAAATCAACTACAACGAAATAAAAACATAATAAGTTAAAAGACAATGGATAATAACTTAACGATAAAATCTGTTCATGCTTTTAGCTTCTGTTCATGCATTTTTCTTTGACAAACTTAGTTATGTTTAATTCATTCATCACTTGTAACCAAGTATGCACATTTCTTAGCCTTATGTCATCATTACTCAAACAACATATACAATTAGCTAGGAGCAACTATGTCATAAAGCAAGCCAAACACACTTATCAATCAGGTTTCTTCCTAGAGAAGCAGAAAAAGAGACATAGGGACAGCCCATGAAAGATAAAATGTTGCCAAGAGGACTCATACATGAGAAAAAGACTGGACCCTCTTCTTGTGGCAACTTAATTTTACTTTGACAAGAAACCGTTGATCTTTCGTTACTGTATGAAGTTGTCCATATAGTATTATTTTTGTCCATAGAATTCCAAAGAAAACAGAGGTAATTAAAAGTCATATATCACTTCCCGGTTTTCATACAGATTAATTCTCTTGTTGTCTCTCTCTATCTCTCTCTCTCTCTCTATATATATATGTATATATATGTATATTATATATTTATATGGACACATGCACACACTTCAATTTTTGATATTGTTCAACATTGTGAAGAATTTAGCTTCTTCTACTTTGTCAGAAACTTTATAGTTTTAGCTTCAGAGAAGCTGAGTTTTTTTTTTGTCTAATTTTTATCATTTCTGAGAATATATATGTATATAGTATATACATTACATGAACTATATAAAAAAAATCAATGTAGTAGCTATCCAGCAATATGCTATCTCGCTATAGCACTTTTGAAGTGGCCAGCTATTTGGGATTTAAAACAGTGTTGATAACTATGAAAGAGGAAATATATGGGAGAAACGCCTATTTGTAGTAGTGATCTTTCCTAGGTTCATACTTCATAGTTCATAATAGGAAATATATGGGAGAAGTCAATTGGTGAGAAGTCTAACAGAATTGACAGGTGGTAGCATGGCATACGTGAAGCGGGCATGGGCAAGAAATGGATGAAGGTAATAAGATGGATTGGAGACACCTTGAGTAGAAGAGGGCATTGAATCTATGAAGGGAATATTGGAAGGCTTCCACCTCAGAGACATGGCAGCTATCCATGCTTATCTGTGTCTATTTTCATTTTCTATTTTTTCCTGTTATTTGTTACACTAATTATAGCAGTGCTCCGTTCTTTCCCTATAATTCCAATGTGATTAACATGACAGTGGCAAATACTGATACAATGAATTGAGAGCTGTACTAGCTCTTCTTAAGCCTATATACACTAACGAGTTACCTTTCTAAAAGTTAGGCCCTAAGGTCTACTAATAAAGTTCACAGAGAGAGAGAGAGAGATATGAAAGTGGAAAACATTATTGATGTCTTCCGTTGTTACAAAACAAAATGATGCGCAATTGTTGCATTGTGTTTCATTAACACATCAACAATAAATTGTCTAGGTGATACATGTGATTATCTCCAAACAAAAATATTGAATCTTAAATGCATTAATTTTTATACCAAGGATTCAGAATGAAAATCCAAAATGTTACACTGATTTTTATTATTTTTCTAAAAAAAGTAATTTAAAACAATTTAAATTGTCGACTCGACAAGTTGGCCAGCCCCAGTCCATTGTTAAGTATCAAGTCCACAGCTCATTGTTGCTACTCAAACGATAAACCAAACCACAATTTAAGTCTAGTAATGCATTTGTTATTAAAAAATATATAGATTTTCTTTAGTATTCTTATATTATTAAATAAATTTATACGGGTCTCACTAAATATTTTAAAGCATATTTCCTAGTCTCTATTTAACAATATCAATGTAAATTTTTTACAATAATAAAAAGATGATTTTTAAAAGTTATTTCAAAGAACATGTTATTAAGCACTTTCCATTTCATAATTCATCTTGCCAATTAAGACTAAAATTATGATGATGATGATGATGATTTTGTAATGCTAAGATGCTTTTATTCGGCTTTATGGTTGAGACTCGGATGAACTAAGTTAGCTAGAAGTCTCCCAATCCCAATGGTAAATGATGCAACTTTTACATGAAATTTATTGGCCCTGGATGCACATACTTTGTAGGTTGATTTTTAGGGGGCAGTAGATCTTGATGTTCAAATCATTAATAAAACACCCAAAACTTCATGGCAACTGTGCATAAACACTGTTAGAAAGTCAATAAAAATGCAAGTTGCCCCTTCAGTGGAAGTTTGAACATTCAACTCTTGAATTTATAAGCTATTCCACCTCACACCAGAATTCACCAGCTTTACATACGCATTTTTTAAATCTTCAAAGAATAGATTCTCACTGTCTGAGTATTTTTTAATCCATCTGTTCAATCAATGGGGCTCTCTTAAGTTATGCACACTAAGGAACATATAATTAGCAGAAAAATACACATGCGATGCACCGGGATATGTAACATGCAAGTGAATTTCTAGTCATCAATAAGATATAATAAAATGGTCCAGCTAAAAAGTTTAGTTAAATTTTTCCCCTCCTAAATACATGATTGATGGGAGTTTTTGATAGACAATACCGACTCTAGCTTACTTAAAAAGACAATTTTCTTTTCAGCACGTCATTGTTTGCTTACATGGACAAAAAAGAATCAGAAATGAGTCCTAAGGCCAACAAACAACTATAATACAAGCATTTGAACAAGAACATGCATTAGGCTCGGGATCATCATCTAATTGTTTGAAAATTGATGTTTCAGATTTCAACTAGAAGTCTAGAAAAGGAAAGTACTCCAGAGACAAGGATATGGTTTACTAGGGCAAGACACAATGAATAACAAATTATGGTGTCAGACATATAACTAACATAACTTATTCATTACCAACTTAGTTCCATGTGTTGGGTGCATTTTGCTAATTAATTAAAGAACAAATTAGCTAGAAGCCTCCCAATCCCAATGGTAAATGAATTCGTATGCCAGAATGTGTTTGCGGTTAAGTTTCCAAGTCAAGTTTCGAAGTCACGAAAGTACAAAGACACAAAGAATTTGCCCCGTAGCACTAACACAGGCTAGCTTGAGCAAGTTATCTAAAATTTGAAAGCAAAACATTCATAAAGTTCACATCGTATATTATAATCTAAATAGTCCATCGAGTAGTAACTTGGAAATGAACGGGTCATGCAACCACACAATTTGGTAGACATTCTGTTTCGGTAAGTGCAATGGTTGTTGGGAAACATTTTTCTCCAGGCTTCAAATTAAAATGATGAAATTAAAACCAAGTTAATGAAACACAATGCAACAACTGCGCATCATTTGTTTGTGGCCTTCTTATCCAACTAAATTTGGAGAGGTTACTAATAAAACATAAGACATACATGTATATAACATTATGGATGGGAAGTCAGTCACTCACAGAATCATGGAGAAAACAAAACCCACAAATTCAATTCATGACACCATGGATGAAATACATAAGAGAGGGAAAGCGATACTCACAGCCGTCAACAGAGTGCACCTACAGCAGTGAGGGTTCCTAATTTTCAGGAATGCCACATTTCCAACAACAGAGTGCACCTACAGTTGCATCAAGTTAAATCCATAGCGGAGCAAAAATAAATAAACACTCCAAAGCAGAGAAATTGAAAAGTAAGCAGCAGATAAACATATGAACGACAGTGAGAGGGCAAAACGCACGAAACCTAGTGCTGGTGCTGTTGATGCCGAGCTTCGAAAACAGAGGAGAGAACGAAATGAAGAACAAATTGGGAATGGTTCTAGGGCACGGGATTAATTTCCAAATCAGATAAAAAGGCCAGGGCAAAACGCGAGTGAGGCTAGGGCAAAAGGATAGGGCATGGGATACTGCTAGAGGAGAATGCGAGGTTGATTTCACAGATTGGAGAGTGAGGATGTATGAGGAGAGTGAGGATGTTTGAGGAGACTGAGGTTGATGGTTTTCGAAAAGGCTAAGGCACGGGCAATAACAAAATCATTTTAAATGGCCAAAAGGAAGACGATTTTCGAAAATCGTCTACTATAATTTCAACATATTTACAAAAATGCCATTAGTTTTTTAACACGGAGCTTAAGAAGACGGTTAATGTTAGAACCGTCCTTGAAAATAAGAGTATATTTACAACTAATGCCACCGCCTACCATAAGAAGACGGTTTTCGAATAACCGTCTTCTTTTGTGCGTCGTCGAAAGGGCCATTTGTAGTAGTGCAGAGACCAAATGGTAATCTCGACGACTCCCAATTGAAGCCAATGAAACTTTAATTAATGTCCCTCACCTACATAAATAGGATAAATAGTTATCTTGGTCCTTGAATGTATAGAGTGCTGACAAATTCATTCCTAAAAGATGAAAATATAAATTTTAGTCTCCGAAATTGAAAAAAGTACAAAAAAATTCATCAATCTATTAAGTTTCGTTTGTTGCCGTTATTGAAAGAACCTACGTGATATATTCATGAATGAAGTTGTCAGCGATCTACACATTTAAGGATAAAAATGGCTATTTACCCAAAATATAATTTAATCGTTACAAGCATAACATTACAATAAGTACTTAAAAAAATAGGAAAACAAGAACAAACATAATAATAAACATAATATTTATTAATAAGCATAATTTGTTTGTTGCTCTGAAATTTCTATTGTGACAACATTAGGTAGTGAAAAAATCAAGTTGGATCTCATTTTTTTTTGTAAGGATTAACTTAATGGCTGTGCATTTTTGTTTAAGTCTCATATTTTGGGTAAGATACTATCACATTTGAAATTTCAAAGCAATAGACAGATTATACTACTTATTATGTTTGTTCTAACTTATGTTTGTTTTCCTATTTTTTAAGTGCTTATTATGTTATGTTTGCAACGATTAAAAAAGGAGGAGAAGATGAAAATTAAATTATATTTTGGGTAAATAGTCATTTTCATCCCTGAATGTATAGAGCGCTGACAAATTCATCCCTGAATGTGCCAGGTATGCTCTTTCATTAACGGTAACAAACATAAGTTAACGGATGGATAAATTTGTCGCACTTTTTTCACTTTCGAAGACTAAAATTTAAATTTTCGTCTTTTGAGGACGAATTTGTCAACGCTCTATACATTCAGGAATGAAAATGACTATTTACCCAAAATCTTTCACCGCTTCTATATAATCATTATCAAACTCAACCAATAGCATATATATATGAACATCATACTCCACACTAACAGAAGTTCACTTTTCCCATCAGAGTTTGAAAAGATTGAAACTTGAATCCCAAATCCCAAAAACAAACAACAATAAAACCCCCAAAAAAACAACGCGTCCACCAATCGAAGCAGAAGACCTTCACCACCGTATCCATCAATGGCACCACGCTCACCGCAACCACCTATTTCGGCATCCACTACAACGACGTTCTTAGAAACCCGAGTTGCTGGGTTCGACAACTTCTGTGGTGGTGGTGGTGGGTTGTGAAATGGCATATCATTTTTGGAGGCAGTGGTGTAGCATTGGGATGGTGAGGGTGGGCGATGAGGACCATAGAAAAAGAGACTGCCTCCGTGGTGGCTTAATAGGTTCGACACCACTGATGGAGAAAGAGGAAGATGTCGGCATGAAAGAGTTAGCAAGAGGCGACGACCTGGAGGCATTAGGGGTAAGGTGGAGGGCATTGTTGTTAAAACGTAGTTTCGAAACGGTTGAAATGCATGTTTCAACGTTTTAACAGGCAAAATCGTGTCGAAACGGACGTCGAAACGGAATTTGAGTGAAACGGGTTGAAACATCGAGTCAACTCGGTAAACTCGGTTAACTTGGCGAGTTTACCGAGTTGACTCAGTGCCTATAAAAAAAAAATTTCCCCTTCAACTTATTTCACCTGAGACCGAGACTCAGCACTGCGCTTAGGGTTCTTCCTTCTCTCTCGCTCTGCATCCCCGAGCTTATGCGGTGGCCGGCCGACGACCGTGGTCCGTGCGCTTAAGGTTCCGGCTGTTCCTTCCTTCTCTTTCCTTCCCTGTTCCGGTGGGCTGTTCGTCCTGTTTCCGACTGTTCCTTCTCTCTCGGTCTGCTGCTGCTGAATCAGGAGGCCAGGTAGGTGGCTCTTCTCTCTCGCTCTGTTCCATTCTGCAATTTTTGTGAATTTTTCTGCCCTCTTTGCTACTGCTGTGTTGTGACCGTGATTCACTGATTTGTGCTTCCAATTTTTCTTCCCTTTGCCGTGAGTCCGTGAACTCTAGTTGTGAACTCTAGTTGTGAGATGTAGAGTTGTAGACATCTACTAGGTTGCTTTTGTTTTACTTTTGGACGTGTTTGTTGCATTTGTGATAAATTTGTTGTTGCATTTTGTTGCTTTTGGACGTGTATGTTGAGCTATATGTAAGCTTTTTTTTTCTGCCAATTGATTTATTGGACATGTATTATTTTTTGGCTATTTATCTGAATTGCAAACTTTGATTAAATATAGTTTGAAATCAAATGGCTTCATCAAGTGCTGCTGGTAGTAATACTAGTAGTAGCACTGCGGCTTCTATTGGTAGGAAAAGATTGCCTAGAAATGCTCCTGGAAATAAGCAAGATCTTGGATGGAAGCATTCAATTGAAGTTCCAGGAACAAAAAAGCTTAAATGCAAGTATTGTCCCAAAGTAATGTCCGCTGGGGTTTTTCGTGTGAAGCACCATTTGGCTGGAACATCTAAGGATGTTGAACCATGTATAGTGGTGCCAGAGGAAGTAAAAATGGAGATGTTGAATCTTCTTATTGGAGCAGCACAACAAAACCAATCGTAAAAAAATTTAGATTGCAATGCGAAAGAAGTACAAGAGGAAGCTATTAGTGGTGGCTCTGATATTTTCAAGAAAAGTAGAACATCTACTCCTGTAACCCTCAACACCATATTGAAGAAGAAATTAAGGGAGGAGGCATGTCTTGACATTTGTACTGCTGTGTATAACAATGGAATTCCTTTCAATTTTATGAATAGCGATGATTTTAAAAAGATGTGTGAATCAATTGCCAAGCATGGACCGGGTTTTAAGCCACCATCTTATCATGAGTGCAGAGTAAAATACTTGAAGCAAAAATATGATATGACAATGGCTGTTGTTGATAAACATAAGGCTCTATGGAAGAAAACAGGATGCACAATAATGACTAATGGCTGGACTGATAAAAGAAGAAGAACAATAATTAATTTTTGTGTGCATAGCTCTATGGGAATTGTGTTCCTTAAGTCCATTGATGCATCTCATATCACCAAAATAGCTGACAAGATTTTTAAGATGATTGATGAAGTGGTAGAGGAGGTTGGTGAAGAAAATGTTATCCAAATTGTGTCGGACTCTGCTGCAAATTATAAAGCAGCTAGGGCTTTGTTGATGGAGAAAAGAAAGAAAATATATTGGACACCTTGTGCTGCGCATTGCATTGATTTGATGCTAGAAGATTTAGAGAAGAAAATACCCATCCATAAAGACACAATTTACAAGGGGAAGAAAATTACAACTTTTATATATTCAAGAACATCTCTGATTTCAATATTGCACAGCTTCACTAGTGGCAAAGATTTGATTAGACCCGCCATGACTCGCTTTGCCACATCCTATTTGACTTTGAAATGCCTCCATGACCACATACTTCATATAAAACGAATGTTCATGTCAGATGAATGGAAGAATAGCAAATATGCAAAGTCAAAAGATGGAAAGCTTATTGAAAATGTAGTGGTGGACAAGAACTTTTGGAAAAGGGTTGAGATTTGTTTGATAGGGGCACTTCCTTTGATTGAAGTGCTTCGATTGGTTGATTCAGATGATGTAGCCATGTGCTCTATTTATGAGGCAATGGATCATGCCAAGGAGAAAATTGAAGAGGATTTCAAAAAAAAAAAACCTACATTGTAAGTTATCAATTAATTTGTGTAGCTTAATGTTATAGACATTTTTAACTCAAAATTAATTCAATTGTTATCTTTTCATTTTTTAAGTTATCAACCTATTTGGGATGTCATTGATGCAAGATGGGAGAGGCAACTCCATAGGCCTTTGCATGCTGCAGGCTATTACCTTAACCCAAAACAACATTATTCTCCTACATTTAAAGTTGATTATGAAGTAAAGGTTGGACTATATGATTGTATAAAAAGGATGGTGGCGGATGCAGCAATAGAAAAAAAATTGATGAGCAAATGGAGGAATTCAAGCATCGTCGAGGTCTTTTTGGAACTACATTTGCTATGGATGGGGTTGAAACCAAGAGTCCAACAGCATGGTGGGAATCTTATGGTGATGGTGTTCCAGAGCTCCAAAAATTTGCTATTCGTGTGCTTAGCTTGACATGTAGTTCCTCTAGGTGTGAACGAAATTGGAGTGCTTTTGAGATGGTATAATTTTAATATTAATTGCATTTTATTTCAAAAATATGATATTAGTCTAGTGTTAAATTATTTCTTTTTCTTTGTTTAGGTCCACACAAAGAAAAGAAATCGTTTGAAGCAGGAGACAATGAATACTGTTGTTTTTGTGATGGCTAACTCAAGATTAGGCAAAACAAAACATAGAGTGTCTCCTCAAATTGATTATAACTTTGATGACATTGAGTCAGATGATGATTGGATTGTGGAAAATGTTGAAGAAGATGAAGATCCCCTTGGCTTGGATGATCCAAATGAAGAAGAAGGGAACTTGAATGATTTGGAAATTCCTGATTTTATTGGTGAATTAAATAGTGGGGAAGGGGATGAAGAAGATTGCCTAGACTTGGACTCCAATGATTTAAATTAGAGATGTTGATTTCTTTTATGATTTATTATCTTGGTGTTTGGACTTAAATTTATGATAACTTATGTATTGTGATGACTAAGTTTGAACTTATTTTATTTCCTTAGTGTTTGGACTTAAATTTGTGATAACTTATGTATTATGATGACTAAGTTTGAACTTATTTTATTTTCTTAGTTATATATATGTTGGATATTTATTTATTTTTGTGTATGTAGTAAACTCTTACGTTCCGTTTACGTTTCACGTTTTTACGTTTTTGCTCACCCTCACCGTTTCAGCGTTGACACTACGTTTTAACAACATTGGTGGAGGGTGTTAGAAAGGGATGGTGGTGGGGGGTGTTGGAAGATTAGGGATTTGGATTGTGATGATTAGAATTAATTAGGATGTTGGGTGGTGAAGATAAATGTTCGCGTTTTTTAAATAAAATTTAAGATTGTGATTGTTTTTAGTTATTAATAAATTAAATTAACTATTTTAAAATATAAAAGTTAATAAAATATTAATAGTTTTTAATAGAAAATGAAAGAAATTATTAAAATAATATATTTCGAAAACATAAAAGATTAAAATAAAATTTTAAAACTTAATATATTAAAATAAAATAATTATGAAACATAATAAATTTAAAGTTACATTAATCCTAAAATATAAAATACATAAGTTATATTTATCTTGTGTTTCAGTTCATTGTGATATGATATGTCTTCCACCATCAGCGGGTGAAATTATTTTAAGCATTTGGTACATGTATACAAAGATACACACACCAGAGTAGTGAGTGGATTTGGTGTATGTATACAAAGATACACACACTTGAGTAGTGAGTGGGTAGGTGCATGTCTTTAAGTGTTGAATCGATGACTCTTTAATTTGAAGGCACCTTAGAACGTTACCCCATCGTCCTATTTAATAACAATGAATTAAGCAGCCTCTATCCTGCGTACACTGTCGGATCCATACTCTAGTGAGGATATGCATATGTATTTTTTAATTTTAAAAAATTATATATAATTATTTAATATTTTTATATTTTATCTCTTAATATTATATATTTGAATCCACTATCTCATATTTTTATATTTTCATATTTTATACTTTTTAATTTTATGTATTTAAACTCACTATTCTCAATTATCTCACTAATCCAAAATTCTAGATCCCTCATTTACTGTCTAAATGTTTGTAGTGGATGATCACATGCAAAATGGTGGCGTGGATGGGACCCGTCCATTTCGTTATGCTTGTTTAGTGGATTGGCCTTTTTTCCCCACGTCCAATTCTTTGATTTCAACAGCAAAAACTTTGTATATTTTCCCACTGCGTACATTCATTTCTGACGTATAAGACGTTGTAAGCAGATAGTATTACTTTGAAACGAAAACAATGACGAGCATAAGCACAAGAGAAATTCCTTGTATTCGTCCTATATATCTCGTTTGATGACTCTTGTCCAGGCATATAAACTCAAATTTAATGAAAAATCATATACAATATTAATTTGTTTAATGATTTCATTGACTCGCTTATAAGTGCGGGGCATATATTTTTTAGGCTTATATGTATTTTTGATTTCTTTATTTTACTCAATGTGTAATTTTAATTCCTATATTTTAAAATTAGGATATTTGGTTCTTTTATTTTTAAAAATCCACAATTTTGATCTTTTTATTTCAAAATACAAATATTTGATCCTCATATTTTAGAAAATTTGCAATTTTGACTTTTATATTTTAGAAAATCTACAATTTTAGTTTAATCTTTAATTTTACCTATGTTTTATTTTTTTATTTCTTATTTTGTGATTAATTAAATTATGTCTTGAGGGTATCTTAAATGAATATATTGGGTTTATGGTTCAATTGAAAAACAAATAGACAAAATTGATAATTTGATTAAAATTGTAAATTTTTTAAATTAGGAGAATAAATATCTATATCTTGAAATGAAAGGATTAAAATTACATATTTTTTAAAATAGGAGGACTAAATGTATCAATTTTAAAATGAAGGGACTAAAATTACATTTAAACCTATGTTTTAATTATAAACATATTTTGGACCAAGAAATATATAATCAAGATGGTTATATATATAAACTTAATTTATTAAATAATTGAATAAATATTCATTTGTTATTATATACTGCCTTATAAATACAAAATGATAGCCCCTAAACCAATGGAATGATCCAAAGTGTTTAGCCTTTCATGGAGGCTTTACATAAAATCATCATAAAAGAGGAGAAAAATGAAGAACTTAGCGGTAATTGATCTATGGTGCTAAAATAAATATTTAAATAGAGTCTACCTATGATTAACTAAAGCAGTACTAAAAAAAAATATTTTATGACGCATCTTTGAAGAGGATTCTCCCAAAACCTTTTTAATATATAAGGCGGTGACAATTTTGTAAATATGAGATTTTTCAATGAAGATAAATTTATAAAAATTGTTTTAGAAACTATCATTCGACGACAGTTTTGCGCAAAACGTCTTAGAATGATTGTCATTCCACGACAGCTTTTACAAATCCGTCTTAGAAGTGAGTACGTTTTAATGTTTCTCACTCCCCCTTTACTTGCTTCAGTTCTTCCTTCTAGCTTCCACCCACCCTCTACAGTTTAACTTCTTCCAGCACAATGGCCTTCGAGATCTGGGACTGCTGGACCAGATCTGCGGATGTCGTGACTCTTCGTTTCTCATGACCCCACCGATCCCGACTCAGTCCTCTCCCTCCTCTTCCCCTCCGAGTCAACTCGCTTCCCCTTCGCCGCCTCTGAATGCATTTTCTGATTCGAGCCCCTCATTATCGCCCTCGAATGCAGGGACCTCTTCTCTACTCACTCCCTCGTTTCCCCCGACATCTCCTGCGGCTTCCGAGAGAGTGGCTTTACTAATCCAAAGAGCGCTTCTTCATCGTCATTCGCTGCTCCATTAGCATTGCCGGAGGTCCCGTTGGGGGACACATGCAACGTCATGGTCACGACCCACTATGTTAGTTACCTCATTCAGGTCACAAATGGGAAAATGGAAGCTAATAGGAAAAGAACTCAGAGGTTTTTCCAAGTTTTGTTGTTTCCTTTTAATATCAATGAAAAGTCTGAATCTTTGAATGGTTGGCAGGGATTGTGGGTTCTCCTGGTTGTGGTTTGTCAATTGGCCATTTCGAAATTGTTGGTGAACCAGTGGAGAAGCTTTACCTTTGGGGTCACTCGACTTATGGATTGGGTGATGCTGACCACAAGAATTTATTGTATTTGGTAGGAACATTATTCTTTAATAGCATTTTAGTATTTATATTTGTTTATTGCTCTAGTTGTTCTAACTTTTCATTTAGTGTTCAATTAGATTGATATTAATGTAAACTTGTACCTTTTTTCTCTCTTAGGCATGTAAAGACTTCTATGCATGCAAGTGGCCTGCAAGACTTTTAAATGGAGATATGTCTATGGATTTATATTTTGATGCCATGAATGATAAACAAATGGAAGTGATAAAGGAGATTTAGATGACGTGTGATCACATCATTACCTTTTCACACTTTGTTCCCAGGTGGTTAATTTGTTCCCAGGTGATTACATGATACTACATGTTGTGAAGAATAATTTAGATGATTGACTTGAAATTTTTGTAGCAATTACTTATGTAGTCTGCGGTGCTATTTGATCTTTGCTCGAGCGTAGCCATCCTTTGGCACTGCATTATGTAAATGAGAGCTCACTCCTAAGGCCTTTCCCCCATTAAGGGTTTCTTTTTATTTACCAAATGGGGGTAGGGGGAAAAATTACCATTTTGGGGTAAGTCGTGCCACTTGGCACGACTTCTATTTTTTTTTTTAAAAAAAATAAAAATCGGTTGCTGAAAATTTGGTCTCTAATAATTGGTCGTTATTTCAGTCGCTAACTCTTTTTGTGACAGAATATTGTGGTCGCAAACATAACCACAAAAAAATCACAATATTCTGTCGTAAAAAGTGTTAGCGACTGAAATAGCGACCATACTTTTAGCGATCGATTTTTATTTTTTTCAAAAAAATAGGAGTCAGAAGTCGTGCCACATGGCACGACTTACCCCCAAATGGTAATTTTTTTCCTCTACCCTCATTTGGTAAATAAAAAAAAAACCCTTGGGTAAAAAAACCCACTCTTAAACACCAACATGATGAAGCTATGTAGCCTTTCAATTTTGTACTGAATATATTTGGTTTGACAGTTTTTACCCAGGTATCGACCTATAAAAAAATGCAAGTAACAACAACAATAAAAACAATTAGCCTTATCCCATAGGTGGACTGTGTTGGTTAGTTGGTTATATAAATTACATTACATTGTAGAGTTTGGTTAAAAACCAAATTCTCAAAGATATTACTTGCTATGATATCTTTTAATAATTTTCTCCAAAGTTCTTAATCTTTCACTACACTCCAACTAGTACCTTCAATAGTCTTCAAAGAGAAAGGAAAAGAAGATTCATAAATAATGTATATTGTCAGTTCCAACTTCATAAAATTTGTTGCATGCTTAGCCATTGCTACTTGTCCTAACTAATTTTGTTGTAAAAAGTACATGCACATATGTAATTGTTACTCCAAATGATGAATATATTGATTTGTTGTGGTTCTGGCTGCACACTTCACATGCAGGAACTTTCTCCAGAGAAGAGGATATTGTCTATCCCAAGCTTCCAAAAATAATTGGTTCAGACTCTCTTGAAGATCGAATAAGGTCTATTCATGGTGTCGAGAGAAAGAAGAATGCGTCGTCTTGTCTCATGTGTTTGGTCATACTCACTTCTATTGGGATGATGTTGTTCATGGTATAAGGTATTCTTCTATTATTAGTAGTATTATTTTGGTTAAAATAAACTGGTCTCTTATCTTATATTGTGATTTCAATTTAGTCTCTTAAAATTTGAAAGTTTCATTTTAGTCTCTTCAAATATTTCAATTGATCTGTCTCAAATGAATAATGGTAGGACGTCACTTTTAGATTCTCATTGTGTTTGTTGAGTCCACCTTTGCCTGTCAATGGGGAACCTCTCACCACAAACTTAAGCTGTGAGTTGAGGTTTAGATGAATAAAGCTTCCCACCCAGCTAGGCCTTTCTATTGTAGCACTTAAGTTTCTTTCTTCATGGAACTTAAGAAAATGGTTAGTACTAGTAGTGTTTGAGATCTGTTGCTGAATAGTTTTTTGGTCCATGGTAGCATGTAACTTGAAATGTTATATATTCTCTTTTTTTAAAAATATTTTTTCACTTTATTTCAGGAGGAAAAAATGAGTCGGACAGTTGCAAACGCCGTGGACGGCTTCCCTACAAACAAGTCCAAAACAGGCGATTGGGTACCCACAACTCTTATTTTAGGTTTGTACCACTTCTCTATATCTGATTTTTATGTTATTGCTTTTGGAATATCTAATACATTAGACTTAGAGAAAAGATAACATTGAAATAAAATATATGGTGTTAGTATAATAAACGATTTTACATACTAACCTACTGTAATATTACATTTTATTCTATCTATAATATTTTTTGGGGCAGTGATTGCATATGAGGAAGGAGACAACCCAAGTGGAATACTAACCAAAGCATGCATGTACATACTTCTGGTTGAGGATAAATTCATATATGTCACCTTGTTTGATAATTAACTCTAAAAATTGTTACAAGGATACTTTTAATAGTTATGCATAAGTTATTATGAAATTTCTTTTTGGAATAAAAAGTTATAATAAAATCAGTTCTAATTTTAAATTTTCATCGTAACATGTATCAATTTTTTTAAATTATCAATTTCCTTTTATTATTTTTCTGAATTATTTTGCCAGAACTATGTGTAAATCCTATTGTATAGTCTATATATTGTTTGTACCTTGACTCTAAATTATATAGAACTAAGAATTGATCTTAATGTAGTAAATAATTTTTACCATTTAAACTACATGTAGGCATTTGCCTTTTCTGCAGTCCCACCCTGTTCCGGTTCATTTTAAAGAAGTTCAAGGTATCCTAATTTCTGGGTGGAAATAATGCAAGTGTTTAGTATCCTTCTTACAATTTTATTTGGTACTTCGTATTAACTTAAAATGGTAAGTTACTAGTCAATGGATGAAAATACTACAACTATTAGCATTCTAGATTTATCGATAAGAAATATCTCACAAATGGTGCTGATAATTTCTGTGAGGCCACCACTAATGATTCATTATTTAAGTTTTTAAAATTTTTTAAAATATATTATAAGATAGTTCTTTGAAAAACCATCTTAGAAAGTCTACTTTCTAAGACGATTTTTGGGAAAACCGTTTTAGAATCCTCAATTTTTTTTTAAAGAATACATTCTAAATGGCTTTTTGAAAAACTATCTTAGAAAGTCTACATTCTAAGACGGTTTCTAAAAAAAACGTCTTAGAATTCTTAATTTATTTTAATTTTTTTAAAAACTATACATTCTAGGATGGTTTTCACGTAAAAACCCGTCTTAGAATATTGAATTTTTCAAGACGGTTTCTTACGAAATCGATGTCGAATCTCCCAATCTAAGACAGTAAAGGAACCGTTGTGGAAAGCGTTGACTTTTCACAATGTTGGCTTTAAAGATGGTTCAAAAATCGTCATTAAATGTCTCAAAGAACTGCCATTGAAGATGTTTTTACTAGTAGTAAAGCCTACACCCAAAATATAGACACTAGATCTTAATTAGACCAAATACAAATTAATTCTACAAAGTAGCTGAGTTGCAAAAATATAAACAAATATGCTAAATGAAAAAGTCTAACTCAGTTGGTTGAGCATAATGTATAAGTGTGAATATTGTAAATTTTTCTTGATATCGTATTTAATTTTTATGAATATAAAAATACATAAGGCATTATCCTTGATTTAATCAAACCTTTTAGATAGATAATTGAATTAACTTTCAATGTCTTCATGTTGTATATAAATTTGTCCTTAAAATCTTGACACTAATCTTATGTCATTTCAACCTCTATATCATATATGCTAAAAATATTGCATTTTATATTAGGTTGTCAGGACAAAATAACAATATCTCCAACTTGAACTCCAAGCTCATCCACAATCTAAGTTAAATTAGCTCATGATAAATGTAGAATCTCTCTTCTTTTTTTGTTAAATTTGTTTACAGAACCCAATTTATAACCTATACAAGACAAAAGAAAAACATAAAATAAAAAAATTAATCAAAATTTACATTAAAGCCCCGTTAGTTATTAAAACTCAACTAACATTCCCCTAAGTTATGCAAAGACATGCATTAAAGATACGAGAAGAGGTAAACAATTTATCACACTAAGGACCAAGTTATGGGGTTAACTCTATTTTTTTTAGCATTGTTAATAGGCATGGCAACGGGGCGGGGCGGGGTCGGGTATTACATTCCTCGTCCTCGCCCCCGACTCAAAAACCGCTTCCCGACCCCGCCTCCGATCCCCGTCGGGTTTTAAAACTCATCCTCATCCTCGCCCCTGTTGGGGGTCGGGTTTTCCCGGTCCCGCCCCGTCCCCGCTATTTGATTAAAATTTAAAAAAATAATAAAATAGCTTTTTTAATTAAAAAATCGGACGAAAAAGTTAATTATGTAACAAAAAAAAACAATAACAAACCCACACTTAAAATATGGGATCATAATTTAAAAATTACAAAACAAAATCAATCAATTCAATTAAAAAAATTAGAAAATAATATATTTTTTATTTTTTATTTTTTAAATATTGTTTATTACGGGACGGGGATGGGGGCAGGGGCAGGGCAGGTATCAGTAATCCCATACCTGCCCCCACTTTTGGCTATCGGGAAAAATTCGAACCCGATAAACTCAATTTTTTTCCATTAAAATCGGGACGAATTCGGACGAGTACCCACGAGTTCGGGTCCCGCTGTCATGCCTAATTGTTAATTTACTTTATAGCCTTTACCAACGATTTATTGTAATGTATCTTATACTTAAGAGAAATATATTTTATATAAAATGAGGTTGATGATGGGAGAGAATATTCATGATTTTTCTATTTAAAAGTTTTTGTAAAATTGCGTCAATTTTAATTTTCAATAAGTCTCTTTTAATGTAAGATTACATCAGATTTTAGGTCATAAGAATCCTTTTTAAAAAAATAATAATCTAGAGATGCCAAAATAACAGTCTAATTTTTTTATATTATAGTTTTATAGAAATGAATTTAATATTTAATAAGCATTTAGAAGAAATAAAATGAAATATGTATGTCTTTTCATTTATATAACAGTTTGTAAATTTATTTGTTTAAAAAATTGTAATACTGCAAAGTCCAATAATTCTTATTATCCTAACCATGATTCACAGATGCAGCCTCAATAGACTTATTCACTATATTTTTAATGTTTTTTAAATAACATGATCCAACAATCCAAGGCAAGCCAAAGATAACAAAGATTAGTTTTGAACAGAAATAAAAGGGGATATGACGAGAAAGAGAGGGGAATTACTTCTTGCACCCATTTTTTGCTTCTGGCACCCCAATAAAAACTACCCTAATCATTTGCACTTCCAGCACTCACCTCACCTACACAACCGTAGCCGTCCCGCACCACTGCACCCCACCCAACACTATGCCGTACTCAACTTAACACCATCTCACATAAAATTTCCTTCCCCAACATTGCACTTTCGAATTCCTAGAAACTCTTCCCAAGTCACAGTCACCAAAATCATGAAAAAAAAGCGAACATAACACACACGCAACAAACACAACAGGAACAACAACAACAAAAACAACAACAACAACGTTAATAACAACAACAAGAAGAAGAAAATTTTCAAAAACCTTAAAATCTTGTTGCCTCATCCTTCTCCACTCACTTTGATTTCGATTATGACTCAATGAGTTGCTTCATCATTGATCTCTTTGAGACTTGCTCACACCTCTATTCCTACAATGACACTAACACAAACCCCTTCTTTGGCGTCGTTTGCAACCTCCACCGGATGGAACAATTGTTAGGATTTGGTGTTGAATTTGAGTCTCAAAACCAAACAAATGGTGACAATCATCATGATATGGTTTTTGACGAAGGAGTACTGGTGGGCATGGGTGGCCACAAATTGGTGCAAGGGAAGCAAAGAGTGGTTTAAAATGTGAAACTCTTACATAGGGTGGTTGGAGAATAAAGGAAAATCCCAGGGACCATGAATAAGAACTTTGGGGAGAACAAATGATAGTGAACTGTTGGAGATTGGGTGAAGCAGATGGGTGTAGGGAATTTTACAACCCTATTATAACATAACTATTCCGGAATATGATTTTAATATTCTAAAATATGTATTTTGGAATAAGTTTGTGGGATTACCTATACACTTTCAGAATGGTCATTCCGGAATAAAGGGAGGGCAGCGTTGAAATTTTAAAATATTTAGAGGTGCAGGAAGTAAAAAAAGGGACTCAAGAAGCAATTGCCAAAAGAGAGTTGGTTGAGAGATCCCTGGAGAAAAACAAAACTTTTTGTTAGAAATGATCAATGCTTTTCTTGTTAACCAAGTTGTTGGAATTTGTAGAAATGATACTTGGGCTTGATTCAAGACAAGGCCTTATTAGCTTGAAGGAAAAGTGAGCTAATTTTTAGCCCAGGCTGATTCTAATCCTAATAACTTCGATTTCATCCACAATGCTTTAGAAATTTCAAACCTAATACTTGGAATGTCAAAAGTGTGAGTAAACATGATATTGATTCCCATCTCCTAAAGTCTAATAAGGACCAAAGCTCTCCACTTGACCCAACTCAATTCCCTCCCACACACTTGGTCTAAGAGACCCAACCATATGCTCTCAAGCCTTTTCTGATTTTTTTAGCCTTTAAGACCCAAATAATTATTCTAAGCCATTAATTTTAAATCTAGATGGTAGTATATCATAGCAAACCAATCCTAATCATACATATGAGAGATATTACAAAAATTAATTTTAGAGTGCTTAACTCACGCGATTGCCAAAATATTCATGTCGAATAGTGGTCGGGTACTATCTCTTCTACTGATGGGATCCTTACTTCGACTTGTCATGCATAAGGGTGCAATTTGTCCAATGGGGTGTCCGAAAGGATACTACAAAAGGTACTCCAAAGTTTCAGCTTTGAGCAATAAATAAAATAATAAATGTGTAGAATGAACAACGATTTTTACTTACAAGTCTTCCTCTATTTATACAAATCTTATTGAACCTTGGACCTTCACGTGCAAATTATCTAGGTTATCCACCCCTTAAACAAGATTAAGCACCCTAATCCCACAATTATCTGTGATCATGATTGTTTTACCCTTATCTAAGGCTGGATAGATACTTAACTGCCTTAGCCGAATACTTATCCGATATATTTTATATCCACGTTTGATTTTATTTCTCAATTTTTGGATCTCTTTTTTCTATCAGTTTCAGTCATCATCTTTTCTTGAATCCGCTTCTTGAATAAAACAATTGAAAGTAATTAATTAACTAAAAGATTAAATGATTTGCTCATCTAGCATGCTTTAAATTTAGGATATGCAAAGTACGTAAAAGTTCTCGTGAGTCGTGATTATTATTCAAAGTGAGTGTGTAGAGCAGTATTTGTGTTTTACACTTCTCAATACGTAGAACGAACAGAAACATCATTTGGACTAGTAATCTGTTTCTTCTTTTATCTTTGTTCTGTATTCTTTTGTGCTGCAACCCTTGATAAACCGAAAGAAAATTTATTAAGCAGAAATTGTAGTCAGAGAGAATGACATTAATCACATTATAGCATAACCTTAGGAAAAAGTAACATGAATTTCATCGCAGATGCATGAATTTTGAGTTTTATGAAACAAAACAAGTCGATCAGTTGGGTATTGTGAGACCTGTAACACAATAAACTTGTCTAGACTCAAAATTTGCCATAACTTCTTGTACCTTTTCCTTCCCATTATCGGAATCTTAGTTCAAATATGCTTTTCCACAATTAAACTTAATGATGAGTTTAGCTTACATTAAAAGAAAATTGTTAATATAGTGTATCTTTTCAAAAGTGGGAACAAAATACAATTGCTAACTCGGCTTTACCTTATATATTGTTGTCCATCCTATCACCTATTAAATTTCACTTAAAAACTACTTTCTATCATCTGTCATAGGAAAAAACTACTTTCTATCATACATACAACTCGCTGCAGGAAATTACTTGGACAAAATTAGGAAACTGGAAGTAACAGTCTACTTTCACATTACTTTAATTCGTGCACCTTAGCCTTATGCATAATTTCATATACAATAAAATATATATCAGACAGATTTAGTTGAAATACAGATTTAATTAGTTTAAACTTCCTAACAATATATTTCTTACCTTCAATATATGGTAAAGTTAATGAATACACATCTCGTTGAGTCTTGTCAGTTAAGCAGTATTTTTAAGTACTTAAATACGTTATTTTTTTCCTTTTATATAAATTTATATTTTTTTAATTTTGGTCCTTGATTTTTTTTCCAATTTTAGTCCTTATAAATTTATATTTATTTAATTTTAATTCCAGTAAGATATTTTACTTATTTTTAGTCCCTATAAATTTTTATTTTTCCAATTTTTTGATCCTGGTAAGTACAAACATATGGGAACATATATAAATGAAAAAAATTAGAATTTTGAGACTAAAATTTAAATACACAAATTTACTAAAAATGGATCAAAATTGAAAAACATCAAATGAATTTACAGAGACTAAAAATAAGTAAAATATC
>PYAF01003534.1:317092-359308 GCA_007407185.1 Glycine tomentella | reverse complement strand
ATATGATATATAGTTATTATTTGTTTAGTTTTAATATTCTAAAAAAGTAATTGTATTCAATATTTAATTTTTATTTATGATTTATGTTTCCTCAATTCATTGGTTTAATTTTTAATTATTTTTCTTTTTATATTAAAATTGCGTTTTCATTTCATATTTCATTAATTACTTGTGCTCTTAAGTTGTTTTTTTCTTCTTTTAAAATCTAATTAATTATCTCCCTAAATATTAGTGTCATATATTTTTTACTTATTTATTTAAATTAATTATATATATTTGTCTGAATTTTAGTTTTTCTTTTATTTATATTCTCACTAAAAAAACTTGTATTTTACATAGAATCCTTGTTAGTTGTGTGTCTTCTTAATAATTAATTAACGGCTAAAAAGAATTGATTATGACTAGCGTTGACTAAGCAGCTGACCCTTGAAAGTAAGTTATTTCAGCTCCATGTTCATCCATATTAAAATCCTACAAATAAACTAACTCCACTTAATGTCCCTTCGTTTGTTTGCCATTGTTACAAATCTATCCCACAACATGTGAAATAAAGTATGAGAGTGAGAGATAACCAAACACCGCGTGTGTTGTAGTTGCGAGTCCAACAAGGCCATGTTACTAGGACAGTCTCCAACTATCACAAATCAGTTCACACTTTTCCTGCATGTATATATAACCTTCACCTTTTTAAAATTGGACAAAATAACCATTTTGATCTCCTCCCAAATAAGTTTTAGAATTTAGGGTTCACCACCATTCACAAGTATTGTTCCTCTTTCTCTTGTTGGCGAATTCTTTTTCAGCGTGTCTAGGGAGTGCGAGTTCCTCTTCCTCTCACGACGTTCATGTTCCATTTCTCTTCACCATTCGCGAGTTCTTCATCATTTCATTCATCTTCACCGTTCGCGAGTTCTTAACTGTTCTTCTTCCAGTTCGCGAGTTCTCCACTATTCCTCTTCCAGTTTGCAACGTTCATTAGCGCCTTCGTTTGTCTTCCTCTTCGATGTTCACGAGCGTCTCTGTTTCTCTTCCTATTCCACGATTTCTGTTCACTCTAGGGTTCTTCTTGTAAGTGACCACTGGACCTTGTATATAAGTTACTTTTTAAGATTATTTATTTAATTTTGATTGTTTATTGTTGCCTATTTTTTAATGGGATTTCAATGGGAGACCAGTTTGGGACCACTTATGATTTTTAAAATCATTTGTTTATTATTGTTGATTAAAATAGTGTTGATGTTTGAGACCACAAGAAACACAATGGATTAACTATAAATGATTTCTTTATTATTGTTGATTAAAATAGTGTTGATGTTTAGGACCACATGAACATAATGGATGAACTGGAATACATGGGTCCTGAACCAGACTGTGTGAACAACATTGCTAATGACTTAGACTTGCCACCATGTCACCCTTTTATTTTGTGATTTTGTTCTACTGCTAGTGGTAAAATTCTTTCCCTTAAGACTGATCAAGATGTGCTGAAAATGTTTGCTGAAAATCAAAATTCAATTTATATTCATATGTATGTTAGTAGAACAAAGGATGAGTTTTGGAACCTACCTGTGATAGAAAATGTGAATGAACCTGTGAGTGAAAATGTGAATGAAACTGGGAATGAACCTGTGAATGAATTTGTGAATGTTAATGGACAATTCAATGAGGGTGAGGAACAACAAAGAGAAGCACGATGCAGAAAAAAGACATGCTCGGGGGAAAGAGAATTCTTTTTAGGTTATCTTTATTTTTAAAAAATAAAGTAAAATTACATCGTTGCCCTTTAATATATGCAGTTTTAAATTAAGGAATAATGATTATTTTGCCTCAACAAAAAAACATAGGTTGCTATTGTGCTCCTTCACGAAAGTTAGTGAGAGTATTATATATATATATATATATATATATATAATCTTTTAAAGAAGACACTACTAGAAATAATAATTTTAACATCGTTACGTTAACATTGATTTTTAAAAAAATCGATGTTAACAAAACGCGACGGCATATTTGTAAATAACATGAGTTTCTTAACATCGATTTTTGAAAAATCGATGTTAACAAACTCATGTTAATAACAGTTTTAATAAAAATCGATGTTGACCTTTATTTTAAATTAAACCTAAACATTGTCATTCTCATTCGATTCAATCTATCGCGTACCCAAACCTTGTGTCCAAAGCCCTGTGTTGGTGTCGAAAGGCCTCTTCTGTTGCTCTTCCGTTGTCACCATCGTCGCTGCCATGCTCGTTCAAGTTGTGGTCATCACCGTCGTCGTCGTCATCGCATGTCGCTGTTGGTCGTGACTGTGTGTGTTTGTGCTCATGACTGTCGTCTGGAGCCCTAGGTTCCCATTGTCGATGCCGGTCCAGAGCTTTCATTGCCACCACTGCCAGTTTTAGGTTCCCTTCTTCTCTTCATTAGTATTATAAGTTAAAATGTGTTTGGTTTAATTTTAATGTTAGTTACAGGAAAGCATATTCATAAGTTGAATTATGTATATATGTGTATGTTAGTGTGTGACTGCATGTTAGCATACATGATTTGAATATGTGTTGGAAATGGTAGATATTATGCTTAAGACTCAATTTAGGATATGTTCTAATGAGTTTAGAACCCACTCTAGTCTATTGAATAATTTACTCATAGCAAGAACGCTATGACATAGTATACTTGAAGGAATTACTGAATCTTGCTCATGTAGGTACCTTGTCTTTGACATTACTATGTAATATGCATAAATTGAATTTGCATTAACCTTTTAGATTTACAATTTTTCATGTCTTATCTTTCAAACTCAATTGACCTCACCTCATTTTATTTTACTACAATTTATATCAATATTTTTTCTTATAATCATATCATATGTGAGTAATTGTTCGACAACTTGGATTTTGACTGTATTTTGTGTGCAAATTTAGTGAGTTTAACCTTGGTTATGTGAATGATATACCTTTCCTCTAGTGATGTTAAAATAAATCCTAAGTAGATTATCTAAGTCCTAAGTTCTACATATTAATACACTATGCAAGTTATGCAAGATAGGTGCTTATAAATGTTGCTGAAAACATGTTGCACTTCTGCCTTGTGATACGAGTTGCATTGTGATTGACACATATCTTGGTTTTTAATGCCCTTTGGTATTATTGTAGGCTTGTGTGTCCTCTTTGTGATGCAATTGATCCCATGTCATTTCAAATTTTGTACATTTTTTGAAGATCTTTATAGTGTAACATATCCTGTTGAGTGATTTACTGCATGTCTGCTGTAATAAAGCAATAAATGCTATGTTTTGAATATCTTGACACTTGGTTTGTATTTAAGTTAAAAAATAGACTTAATAAGGGTTCTATTGAATTTGGAATACTCAAATTGCTTTTATCTTCAATTTATACCAATATCATCTTTAAGGCATGTTAATCATGATTAGACATGACAACATGCTCATTAGTGAAATTTGTGTGCAGAATGTAATCTTGGGTGTATTCATATGTGAAGAGGGTTAGTATTTTATTCTTAACTGAACTGTAATCTAATCATGCGGGAGTCCAATTTAGATATGACTTATAGTCTTATGAACTTGAATGAAGAAACTACTAAGTATTGAGTGAAGGAAGAATAAGAGACTTAGTGTATCTATATTGTAGGGATAGAGTTATGCATGACATTTTTTTAATACGAGGATATTGTTATAAAATTATATATATTAAAATATTTTAGAATTTTATTACTCTATATACTAATTTTTGGTTGACTTTGAATATCTTATTAAATTTAGTGTAATAAGCATAAAGGAAACACTGAGTGCGACTATTATGTGATGCATTGGATGTCTACGATAGTCATTAGAGGTTCAAGGATAATTAAAAAATGGTAATTATTTACTTCAAAACTAATTTCATTTGTTATACTTGTTATTATTTATATTAATTAAGTTATTTTTGTTATATCATGCAATATTTTACTGATCCAAGACCATTGAAACCAGAAAGAATAAAGACAATTTGCATTAATGGGTAAGATATCATCTCAGAGTTAAAAATGAAATACTATGTATTTAAGAAAATTTACAATTGTATAGTTATGTTTAATTAGATTC
Organism: Glycine tomentella; assembly: GCA_007407185.1. Lineage (NCBI taxonomy): Eukaryota > Viridiplantae > Streptophyta > Magnoliopsida > Fabales > Fabaceae > Glycine > Glycine tomentella. The sequence continues at coordinate 355,209 of PYAF01003534.1, read as the reverse complement.
AGTTATAGTAGATGATTTTATGTATTGCTATTATTATTTTCTTTAATTATTTCTTATAATTGATAGTAATTATTCAATAATAATATAAAAAACTGTACTGTAAAACTGTCCGAATTGGTCTATTTTTTAATTTGCAAATTTAGGTAATATTTAAAAAATAAACAGGATATTATTATTATTTTTTACAAAAAACAACATCAATTTTTCTAAAAACGATATTGTGTTTTGCATGTTTTACATTTTTTTGGTTTATTACTTATTATATGACAACAATTTTCTTAAAAATTGATGTTGTGTAGTGTATCTTAACATTGATTTTATGAAAATCGATGTTAACATTAATACTTTTAATATTGGTAGTTTCAACATCGATTAAAAATTGATGTTAAAAATCTAAAACAACCAACATTAAAAACTTATTTTCTAATAAGTTGCTTAAAAAAACATAAAAGAATATCAACTTTGGAATAATTCTCTTACCCATAAGTGTTGTTTTATTCATATAAACACAGACCGAACCTCTAAAGACCCGATTTATTAGTTACTTGTGTCATGCCTATGCCTTGTGGGATTAATGGAAGAAAAATCTTACATACTTGACTTCCCACGTAAGTAATAGATACATAAATTTCTTGTTTGTGACATATACATCGATAGTGTTTGACATATCATCCTCGATAGGCACATAGATGTATATAGTTACTCTCCTTTGTGTCTATAGCTCGTTAGATATCATAGCTTATAATGGAAAGTTGCTACTCTGCTGCCAAATTCAACTGTTTAAGTTTTGCTTAAATATCTGTTTTACTTCTTGTAATTTAGGTATTTTTTTTTTACTTTTTAGTTTTATAATTTTTTTTTGTTTTTGTAAATTATGTTAGTTTTATTTTTTGTCTTTATAATATTTTAGATAATATTTTTTTATTGTTTAAGGTGTTATTTAAAGTGTTTTAATGTCTAAAAACAAAACAATCATAATTTACAAAAATTAAAATTAAAAAAAATAATTTTGCAAGGATAAAAAATAAAAAAAAATTTCAAGGAATAAAAATATATTTAAACCTTTAAGTTTTATAGGATTTTGCATTAGTGAACTTGAATTACTACTATTACTAGTACAAAAAAGGGGGAATAGTTTGTGTACCTATATAAGGGTAGACAAGTAACTTTCTTATTTCTTCTACTCGAGGGTCTTCTCCCTTCACTACCTAGTACTTGCACTTTGAAGGGTGAGTTACCTACAAATTCAAAATTATATATTTATCTATTATAACACGAAATTGGTCTCGTTTGGCCATGGTTTGATTGGTCAATCCAGACCGATTTTTACAACATTGCCCGTATACCTTTCTTGAATTGGCATCTTGGGATGCTTGGAGTTTCAGAGTACTTAACTGACATGATCGGATACCTAAATATCTCTTTTGAAGGGACATCTAAGTATTTAGATGTTGACACTTAGGTGTTCGATTAGTACGAATTTCTAAGTACCCCTTGTAAAGGGATCTCTAGGTATGCCAGTGATATTTCAATATCTAAAGGTAATAAATGATATATTCAGATATCGATTAGGTTGAATACCAATCGGATACCCATACGGTATAGATTGGAATGCTTCAATAGGAATTGAGATGTTAATTATAAGCAATTTGTAAAAGACCAAGCTGTGGAAAACTAAATTAAAGCACATGCCAAACTGCTTTATCTTATTGTCCTTTTTATCAAAACAACTCTGCTTGCGAAGTTATATACAATTAGCACATATATTCACCTTTTTCTGAAATAATGGAAACTGGTTTCTTATATCTTGTCATCCCTTAAATATATAAACCATGATCATTGATCACTCACATATTTTCAAACTACTCTGCCTTTGCTCTATTAATTATATCATCTTCTTCAAACATCAAATGTTTAATATAATTCATGATATTGTTTGAGCATACTGTAAAGTGTAAATCCATGAGATCTATACTAACGGTTTTATCTTTATTAAACAGATGCTATATTAATGGAAACATTTATAATTCCAACTATTTTTTTTTGCTGGTTAATATAATAATATTTTTTATAGTAAAATTAAGTAGCTTTTAATCAATAAGTCATTGATATCTATGGTACTAAATTTGATTTCCTTAAGAAATTTTTCATTTGAGTCTTATAGATAACAAACATAATTAATAATTATAGAAGAGATCTCCTAAAAATGATTAATCAATTTTTTTTATGAATATTAGTTATTAATAAAGATGAAAAATTATATGTATTAATGTTATGATGAAAAAATAGTAACTTTTAAAAACCTTTATCTAGAAAAGTAAAAGATTTTTCTATTATTCTCTTCCGCAAAACTTCAGCCTTAAGTTGTACCATAAACATCAACACGCAATCATATCTCTTTATCTCATTCCATATATCGTAAGCGAATGACTAATATATATATATATATATATATATATATATATATATATATATATATATATATATATAATTTGTAGCTTGCACAATATGGGTATGGCTTATAAGAGAAAGGCCGGTTAGAACCGGAGCTCATTAAAAGTTAAATCTTTCAAAGAAATATTCGTTCAATATTGTGGCTCTGGCCCAAAATACAGAACCTGCAAATAAACGAAATGCATAACATAATGTGCCATCTAAGTGGCATATGCTTAGAATAATCTCAACTCGCATTATTTTTTCTTTTTTTCCTACCAAGTATGTGTTGGCAGCCTTGTAGGAACACATTATTAGACTGCGAAAGTAGTGGAAGGATGGATACTCACTATCCACCTTCTACACTTTGCCCAGTACTATTAGGATCATTATCCAACCTTTTTTTCTCATAAAAGTGTTCCCCAACTTTACACAACTTATTTACCACCCCCACCAAACTCTCAAGTCTAAACTCTGCTTTTTTGTCCTTTTCTCGTTTAGAAAGAAAAATACTTTCAAAGAATGACATGGAATTGCATTTCTCTATCATGGCGTGCTCGTCAAATTTGCACCCTTCGTTAAAAGATAGAGCCATAATTTTTTTCCCTTAGTCATAAGAGAAGGTGGGTCCTACAATAAATCCAAGTTGCTTAAGCCATGATGTCATTGATTTACTAACTCTTAAAATAGGAAGGTGCTGATGATGGTGGATAAAGCAAAAGAAAGCCTCTTTCATGCCCACACCATTATCCTACTTCATCATCCTTGTGTGGGTCCTTAGTTTGTGTTTTTTCTAGCTATGATTGGTGCTTCTTGTTTCAGGTTGCCAAGAACACCTACTATATATATATATATATTACTTTCAAAACTGCGTATATATTTGAAAATCCTCGGTGTAGTCATTTTCCATGACACGTTTGTGTCATTATTAACGGTTCTATATCATCCTTTCATTGCAAAATTTATGTGAACTTCTCCACTGATTAATTAAAAGCAATTAAGAGCCACATTAATATTCTATATCCCTGATGCTTATTGTAAACATCAATACGATGTGGACGTTTTTGATTGAGTATTTGATAATTCATTATGATATCCCGCCATATTTTATTCTATAGTTAGGCTGTATTTTGTTCCTTCTTTAATTTAATTCGATTCACAATTGGGCTAATGTACAGTTAGACATATTATTTAAGTAGTTAATTAATGGTTATGAATTATTTATTGTTTTAGTTCCTAAATTTGGAGAGTATTTTCTTTAGTTTCGAATTAAAAATGTATTTTTTAGTCTTTGATACAATAAATTGATATTTTATGATGATTTTTAGTATTTTATAATAATTTTTTAGCACTATGACAATTTTAAATACAAATTTAAACAATTAAAAAACAAAAATTAATTTATAAAAATTAAAATTTAGCACAAAGTATCAATTTATTATATTAGAAACTAAAAAAAATCAATTTCTCAAAATTCAAGAAAAAATAATTTTAAATTTTAGGGACTAAAAAAAGCACACATCTCAAATTCAGATATTAAATCATTAGTTAAACCTTGTTTAAAGCTAGTTTTAATACCAAAGAATAATTTTTATACTTATTTTAAAATTTGTTGAAACTAGTTTGACAAGAAAATATATTAATTTTCCAAATTAAGTCGGTTGGTTCATTTTGAATTTGCATTTTAAAATTGTGGCAAAGTATTAAAAAAATCGCTACAAAGTGCTAAAAACTAATATAAAGTGTTAATTTATTATGTTAGAGACTAAAAAAATAATTTATCAAAATTCAGGATTAAAAAAATATTTTAAATTTCAAGAACTTAAAAAATATCCCCTAAATTTAGGGACTAAAACAAAATAATTAAGCCATTATTTATTGCAGAAATGTGAAGTAACATTTCATTATTTAGAGTAAACTATAGCCATTTTTTATCTTGTATTTATTTAGAATGCATCCGTTTTTCTTATGTTAAAATATACATTTTAGTCCATTTAATTTAATAGAGTAAATCACACACTCTTTTCTCTTAAGAGATATGAGTATTACATTGCTCTCTTATGGTATATTAAAATATACAATTTAATCTATTTAACTTAGTTAAAAATATTCTTTAATTAATTTTAAAACATATTTAACAGTTAAAATATATACTAAAATATTTTTAATATACGAAATTACCCTTCCCTTATTCCATGTCCTAACTTTGCCTTTTGCCTATGCATCAATGTTGCTTCTCTTCGTAAGTCAAATAATTTAGTAACATTTTTTTATTTATAAAATGAACAAATATAAATAATTTTCTGGACAAAAAAATATTCGATATAAATTTTTATATTTTTTACGGAAAATATAAAATAGGTTAAAAGTATGATGCATTTTCATATATTAAAGGAGAAAATTGTATATTTAAAAATAAAAAGAGAAAAGTATAATTTTAAATTATTCACTATAGGAGAGAAAAAAGTATTTTAATCATAAAATAATTTTTAACAAAAAAAATAAAATTATAATAAAGTGTTGTTTTTATCAGCTAAAGAAACAAAATGCAATATATGGTATACAAGGGGTACCCATCCTAATTACATAAACTACTAGGAAAAACACAAATGTTTTTATGTGCCCTTTTGACACACTCCTAATTACTGCCCTGCATACACATTACCCCTGACAGAATGACTAATACTACCATTTTTCCACATTCCTAATTACTTCCATGTATACACACTACCCCCAAACAGAATAACAATACTAGTTTTTCCAAATATATTGGTGAACCAAAATAATAACCAACTTAGGATACTTTCTATCAACATATATATATATATATATATATATATATATATATATATATATGTATGTGTGTGTGTCTCAACTGATAACTTTCTTGTCCAGACCTGTTATGTTGTTAAAGTTGTTTTAGACATAAGTCACATAACCAAGATTTTAAATATTAGTCGGATCACATTGTGGTTTTATCGTGTTTGTTGATATCGCGGTAAATCATGAACAAAAGCTATCAATGTGGTTCCAATTGCAACTGTGTTGTAGTCACAGACAGTTAAAAAACCTTTATATTGTGGTTCAAATCATGGTTGCCGACTATTTTTTAAAACCTTGGACATAACAAAGGTTTCATTGACAATGAAGCTCCCTACATTTTAGCTTTTAACCAAGACCAAGATGTGAATTTAATTTTATCCACGACCTTTTCCATATTAATTATCTCATTGTTGAAGACGACCTTGTTCCTGTGATTCCATGCATATTGACCACATTGTTGCCACACTGATATTCATGCTTTCCTTACTTTTTCCCGTTGATTTTCCCACCATGTTTCCAAAAATGTTATTTACTTTCCCGGGGCAAGGCTATTTGTATACCAGACCAAGAGTAACACAAATTCCAGATCCCATAAGTGAACTTGCATGAAAATAAGATATGTGTAACCACTGGCGCACCTACGTTCAACATTACTTAAATTTTCAAGGTAAATTACCAATACGTCCTTTATTTTGATTTTTTTCCAATATGCCCCTTATCACTTATGGCCTTATTTGCTCTGCAGACTGCAGCCATAGAACACGTCCTTCACCAATCACTCCTTCAGTCTCCTTCCTCACCTTATTTGCTTGAGCAGAACGCACGCAGCCACCGTCATCGACTCACCGATCCATGCCACGCGGACCACGCCCACCGGCCACCACTGTCCTTCCTCAACTTCTGCTCCTCCTCCACGGCTTTGCCAGCCCAGAACCAGAACCGCCTGTCCGCCAGCAACCCTTCTCTTCACGCCAGTCATCGACCGTCGTGCCATCGCCCATATCACCGAAAATTTGTTTGTCGCTTTTGGTCGCGTCACCGGAAGGTTTGTGACTCTTCTCTTTGAGAAAAAAATTTGTACCTAAGTTGTGGTTCTGCATTCCTGCTTAATCGATCTAAGGAGTTAAGTTTGTTACCAAATATTGTTAAAATTATAATTAATGTTAAATAATTCAGAGCAAAGAGGGAGGAAGAAAATCAAGCAAGAAATAAAATATAAAATTACAACACACTCTTTTCTCTGGAAAGATGAAAAAAGAAAACGTGAATAAAGAAAAAAATTGAATAATTAAATTTTAGAGCTGAAGCTATTTTCCTTCAGCTTAGGATTAGGACCCACTTTATAATTGCATTTCTAAAATATGTTGAAGTTACTGCAGTTTCTTATTGAAATTTGCTAAGAATGAAGAATAAAGTAAATTGAAATGTGATAATTGCATTTATATTGAGATGTTTGTGTACTTGATTATTCTTTTTCATTAACTTCATGGTATTTCAAATCAATTAAATTTGTTACTTTGCTAGCTTAAGGCAGAATTAGTATTTGGCTTTATTATGTATATAAAAGAATTAGTGTTTGGCTTTATTATGTGATATAAAAGAATTGTGTTATCAACTTTATTTTGGAATTTGGAGTATGAATAAGCAAATTGTTAATATTTTGGAGTATATTGATTCCAAATTAGGAGCGTACTTATATATTGATTCATTTTTGTCATTTTTCATTTTTTTAGGATGGAAAGGTATATAGGTTCTTTTTTTACAAAGTCAAGTGGTAGTAGTGCTAAACGTTCTCGATGTGTATCTTCTTCATCTATTGTTTAGTTCAAGATAAACCAAATGAGTGTTCAAGAAAGGAAAATGATTTGTATGTTCCTGATCCGGGTAAAAGACTTTCTACTATGAGCATTGTGAAGAGTGATCAAGAAAGGGAAATGATTCGAAGAATTTATCTAACGAATGGTCCTTGTCAACCAAAACTTGACAACTTTCCTCAATCCTTAATTGGGGGTAAAATGCATAGATTTAATCTTCAATGGTACAATGAGTTTGGCACTTGGTTAGAGTATAGTGAATCAAAAGATGATGTATTTTGCTTGCTTTGTTATATATTTAGTTGTGAGCATGGTGATGGAAGGGGTGGTCATGACTCATTTGTCGTAGAAGGATTTAGTAAACGGAAGGACAAACAACGGTTGGTTAAACATATTGGGAAAGTTGGAAGTACTCATAAGTTGTGCTTAAGTGCTGCCAAAGATTTTATGAATCAAAATCAACCTATTGACATTGTTATGTCTGGCATTTTTGACAAAGCCAAACAGGATTATCGTATTCGTCTGAATGGTTCTATTCGATGTGTTCGATTTCTCATACGACAAGGTTTGGGTTTCCGGGAACATGATGAGGCAGATGCTTCAATGAATCAGGAAAATTTTGTGGAGCTTGTAAAATTCGTTTGTGAAAGCAATGAAGAGGTAAATAATGATCTTTGAATAATACCCCAAAGAATATCAAAATGATAGCTCCCTCAATTCAAAAAGATATTACTAATGCTGCTGTTAGTTTAGTTACCAGAGCTATTATTTCAGATATTGGGGATAATTTCTTCTCTATACTAGTTGATGAAGCTCGTGATATATCAATTAAAGAACAGATGGCCATTGTTTTAAGATATGTGAATTGCAACGATGACATTATTGAGCGTTTTCTTGATCTTGTTCATGTTTCAGATACTACAACTAGTTCACTTAAAGAAAAAATTGAGTTAATTTTTGCCAAAAATGGTTTGAGCTTGACAAAGATTCATGGTCAAGGTTATGATGGCGCAAGCAATACGAGTGGTGAATTCAGTGGTCTGAATTTTAGTTGAAAATAATTCTGCTTACTATGTTCACTGCTTTGCACATTAACTTCAGTTAACTCTAGTGGCTTGTGCAAAAAAGGTTTATGCATTGACTGACTTCTTTAATTTTATACCATTGGTGTGTAATGCAGTTTGTGCTTCTTGCAAAAAGAGCAGATATTTTGAGAGAAAAGCAATTTGATGAGATAATCAAAAGTATTGCAAGTGATGATGTTCAATTAGGGAGAGACTTGAATCAAGAAATGAGTTTGTCACGACCAGGGGACACATGTTGGAGCTCACATTACCGATTATTGGTAAGTTTGTATACATTGTTTGATCCTGTGCTTGATGTGCTAGAAATTATAAAAGACGATACAACCCTTGTGCATGCAAAAAGGTCTGAAGCCTCTGGCCTTATGATGCGTATGCAAACTTTTGAATTTGTATTACTTTTGAACTTGATGATCAAGGTCTTAGCAATAACGAATGAGTTGTCACAAGCACTTTAGAGAAAAGATCAAGATATTGTGAATGTTATGACTCTTGTAAAAGTTTCAAAGGTATTATTACAGAATACGAGAGATAATTGGTGGGATAATCTATTTCAGAAGACTTCTGCATTTTGTATCAAACATGATATAGATATCCCTGACATGTAAAGTGTACTTGCATTACAAGGGAGAACAAAACGTAGAGGACCATTACTCATCTGCATCACTTTAAGGTTGACATATTTTATGCAGTGATAGATACTTAACTTGAAGAGTTGAATGATCGTTTTAGTGAAATTAGTTCGAATTTGCTGAAATGCATGACATGTTTAAATCCGTGCAACTCTTTCTTGATATTTGACAAGAATAAGTGGTGTGAATTTACTGGCTTTTATCCTTCAGATTTTGCTTTGAATGATTTTGTCATGCTTGAATATCAGCTCTACACGTATATTGTTGATGTGCAAAGTGATCTTGATTTTTTGAATTTGTAAGGAATAACTGATCATGCCAAGAGGATGGTTGAAAAGAAAAAACATATTGTGTATTCTTTGGTTTATTTACTTGTAAAGTTAGCATTAACTTTATTTGTAGCAACTACATCTGTGGAAATAGCATTTTCAGCTATGAAATACATCAAGACTGTACTTAGTAATAGGATGTGAGATGAATGGTTGAATGATTGTTTAGTGCCTTATATTGAAAAAGATGTATTTGAAAGCATTGATAATAAGACAATTATGAAGGAATTCCAAAAAATAAGGCCTAGAAGGATGACATTGTAATTATTTTTCTGGATATGTATTTGAACTTGTTGAGTGCCCCCTTGATTTATTTTATGGATTAGCCACTGTGTGTAACAGTCTCTTGTATTGTTTGACAAAATGAACCCAAGGCCATGTTGCTGCCAATAATATTCCTTTTTTTTAATTCCTGCAAATTTTGCTTTGTTTGAATTCTATCCAAAAGACCTTTCACATGAACCCAACAAATTTTTGATGGTGCAGGAAAACTCCGCAGGTATATGAATAGATATTTCCCTCATTATTTTCATAATTGTGCAATAGTTCTTACACTTTTTTGATCTGTATTCTTCTATATTTCCTCCTCCTCATATCCATGTGTTTGGCTCCCCCCTTTTGGAAGTAATGATTAGTCTTTTCCGTCAAAGAAGGAAGAATAATTTTATCCTAACAGAACCATGTTCTCTTCTATTTCATATCCAAAATCCAATCCTCCCTTGTCCACTTACCCATTTTTGATATTCTGTAGTTTTGTTGAGAGGAATTTCTATATAATCTACTGAATATATTGCAGAAAGCTCTAAGTTCTGTCCACTTATGCTACTAGAATTTTCTTTCAGCTTCCTCTCCAAGCTTTCTTTGCATATTGTTTTGGAACCAAGATTATGCTTCGTTTGCACCCCAAATCTTTTGTAAATCCCACCACCAAATTGATCCTGATGTTGTTTGAGTTGTTGTTGGTTGCATATTCTCTACCCCATATTTTTCTTCCAACACCTTCACTCACAATTTTTCTCATTCCTTCACAAATCTCCACATCCATTTTGCTACCAAAATTTCTGTATTTTCTAATTCGTAACCCTTCTTTGCCTCTCGGTAAACAAACACTTTCCCTCCTAACCCAAGCTATCCTTGTCTCGTCCTCCTTAGCTGCTCTCAAAAAGTTTTTTTTTTGTATTCTTTTTATTTTCCTCAAAACAACTTGAGGGCATTTGAAAAAAGTAAGGTAATATAGAGGAATTAATGATGGTACTCGTTGAGACAAAGTCCCTCAAGAAGTTAGAGTTTTAATGATGACAAACCATTAAAAAGAAAACCTTAATCATTCTGAACTTAGCTATTAATGGTTGCTTTGAGTGTTCTTAAATAGACAAGACTAACTTTACAAGCATGGAGAATGTGTGAAACATATGCCTACAGTGGAATCTTTTCATACATAGATTCCGTATAATCAAAAGTAGAACAAACAGAAGTAGAGCTATTCAAAAGCTAGAAAGGTAGTCATGTTTTTCGAATCAAAGTGTAGCTATAAGAAGTTATGTATGATTAGAAGCATGACATTAGGGGTAGCTTTAGTCAAGGGATAAATATCAAAAGCTACACATGACTAAAGGATCATAAGAAGTTGCACTACAGATGTGGTTTGTGAAGACAAACATGTCTACACCACCAGAAGAACACACCAGGTTGAAGACATGCATTAGAATTTGGAATTACTTGTTTTGAATCTGGGAGTTCTTCACAATACTTGAATATTTTCGAAAGAATGAACTCAAAGTAGAGAACAAATTTATAGTCAAAGAACAAGCAAATAGTAGAGTGAAGATTGAAGCACACATTGGGCTGTAGTTACAATCACATCTATAAAAGGCATGTTGTAGACCAATCTTCAGAAGACTTCCCATGATTCAAATTCAAAAACCATGAGGAATCACTAAGATCAACAACTAGCACTCAAAAATACATTTCAAATTTGAAATGTGCAAGTTGTCATAATAGTGGAAAAGAGTAGAGATTAAGAAGACAAGTCAAGAAGAGTTGTAGAAGACATGGAAAATGAATCTCGTGTAGAATGACTAGTTGTAGGAACATGGACAACTCATGCAACAGTTTGAAGTTTGAGTTTAAACTACAACAACCATTGGGATTTTCTATATTACTAGACAATTAGTATTTTCATTATATAATTACTGTATATTCGAGTTGGGTTGGGTCTAGAAGTCCAAAACTGTTACCCAACCCAATGACCCAATCTAACCCACAAAAATGTAATTGAGTTGGGGCGGGTTTACGGGTTAGGTGTAACCTACTTACATCCTTAGTATTTTTCTTAGTTTTCCCCCTAAGTACAACCCTTTCTTCACTGCTCCCCTCATCAAATCGCTCAACCCTTTAGCCACCACTAAAAAAAAAGAGCCAATAAATCACCATGTCTTAGTTCCTTTTGTACTTTGAACTCATCAGTTGGGCTTCCATTTACCAGCACTATTACATTGATGCAGACTCAAGGCCTGTTTTGATCCAGTAAATCCACTTCCACAAAACCCAACCTATGTAACTTGTAATAGAGAAACTCCTATCTAACCAAATATATTTCAAACAATGCATTTTCCCCACATTTTCCTGATCAACAACTTCATTTGCAACTAAAATTCTATCCAACATATTCCTACCTCCAAGGAATGCAGATTGGTTCTCATATGTAACACAATGCATCATTGTTTTGATCCTTTTTGAAAGTAGCTTCACAATAACTTTATATAAGAATCCCACCAGTGAAAGTGACCAGTATTCCCAATGCCTTGAGGGTTGTCCTTTTTTATTAATGCAAGGAGTGATAAAATTTGCTCCCTAAGTATTCGATAATTGCTTCTCTCACCATTTTTTAAGCAATTACCTTAGTTTTTCTAGGATTTTTGGGAATAAATTGTTGCTTTTGTAAATAAACTTGTATAAAATCATTTCAAAAAATAAAAAGATAGTTTTTTTTTATGTTTTTGTGTTAAATTTTGATGTTACAAGGGCAATTTTGAGTTAAAAGGCTTGATGAGTTGTAAACTCAAGCTCGCCACAACGAGATGATCCCTTGCCATTGTGAAAAAAGATCAATTATCAAGTGAAATGATGTGAAGATTCGCCACACCGAAGCTACACATCGCCATAATGAATTTGAACATCGAAGGACAAGAGTTATGGAGGTACTCCCTACAGCGAGAGTGGAGTAAAACCATAAAGATTCAAGTGAAGTGTACCTTCCAAAAGATGAAGATTCACCATAGCGAGAAGTTTCCTCGCTACAACGGAAGTCTGACGTGGTAAAAAAAATATAGGATTTGTCTCTCATTAAAAGAGCTTATAACATCAATTTCAGAATATTTTGTCATTTTTTAGGATTTAGAATATAGATTTTGTAAAAATCCTCTCTCTCTTCTCTCTTAATCTTTCTTTGTAATCTTCATTTTTGCATGTTCTTTTGGATCAATCATGATCCATAGGAGCTAAATTTGTTTTGCTGATTATATGAAGTAATAATATTCAAGTATGCGATTCTTCATTTTTGATTATTTTCTTAGTTATGTGATCCTACTCAATTTCATTGCTTAGATGTATGCTTAGATTTGATTAACCTAGCTTTTAGGGATTGAATTGTGTAGAAACAAGTTTAATCCTAGATTTGAATTGGAATTGTGTAAGAACTTGTTTTTAGGAATAAAATCATATTTTTGCATTGTAGAGATTAATTGTTCATATTCCGAGCTCTAGGTTAAGTTACCTAAGGAATTTGGAATTTAACTTAGGAATGAAAGATTAAGCACATAAGGAATTGTGATTAATCAATTGAGTTAAATTTTGGTTGCATTGAACTGAGAAAATGATTAAAATTCGAGTTACATATGTAGAATACTATAGATTTCATGTCAACAAACTTTTTTCTACTTGACTTTATTTCAAAGCAATAAACAAAACTTTTCTGACTATAGCAAACATTAGGTTTCACTGCAACAAATTTCTCTTTTGAAAACATAAAATCTTGATTCATTTGCCACAACAATTTGACAACTTGGTGCAATAAATGCTTCTAATTCTTTTGTTGTTTTAGATAACATTCTTTGCTTAATTCCTAAATATTACCCTAAGTCTTTGTAAATAGGATACTCAATACTTATCATTTTTTTGTTACTAGATTAGGTACACTTGCCTAGATCATGAGTCAACAATAATGCACCATTTAAATGAATTCTCTAGTTGCTCGTACAATATCCTTCTTTAGCACACTCGAGCATGCCTTGATAAAATTAAAATTGTACCTCTCAGGTCCCAGACTTTTACTACCCTCAAACTCCCAAACTACTTGCTGGATTTCATATTCAAAGAAATTTACTATTAGTATGCCATTATGTTATGGTGCAATTGATTTAAAAGTTACCCCTATCCAGGGGTATTGGTATTTACCCTTCTTCCTGAAATATGTTACTGATACTCTTTAATAGCATCTTTCACCTTCCTCGGTTCCTCCTCCCAACACCTATTTAACATGATTAAATGGAAAATTTGTTGTTTGAATCTCCTTCCTTTAGCAATTTATATCTTGATTTCTGATGCAATAAAGACTCCTGATACCTGGATAATTTTAAAAAATTCTTGAATTTTCTCTTCCCTCTGTTATATCTTCTGGATGGTTAATCCTCCCATCTTGTCCCTTTCATCTAAGAAGCTTATTTCCTTTTCTAGTTGACCACGCCTTACCAGCAAATCAGAGTAAAGTGTATCATGTTTACATCTATCAAAGGAGGAAAATGAATGTTTTAACACAAGAGATAGTTATGTAATACTTATATCTTTTTTTCCACACAAGTAATACTTATATCTTTAAAGATATCGATGATAGTGTAAAAGATATTTTGGAAACAATATTTTATTTAATGGACGTTTAAAAAGCTCTAATGAAAATTAAAAAATTAGAATTAAATATTATATACTTGAATCAATCAAGAAGGAGAATATAATTTACTCTACATTTTAATTATTGTAAAAAATAATTGAAATACAATAATGGTGGTAATGATCAAATAAACACATTACAGTTTCTTTTTTGTATTTGACTTAAATATCTAACTCCTTTTTTTTTTATATAAAGGAATTCTAGTTTATGTCCGCACACTTAGTGGGGGATTCGGGGGCAGTGCCCCCGAAAATTTTTTTAAAGAAAAATTAAATCGACGCTTTATGTACAAGATTATAAACCCGTTAGAAATATAGTTTTTTTTTATAACAAGATGCAGGTAATAGTTTGATCAAACATTAAGCTTCCAAATTTTATCAATCATCCAAAACAAATATGAGAATATATCAATCATCCAAAACAAATATGAGAATATACGCCAATACATCCATACATCATCATTCTATTTATAATGGTGAATAAAAAAGTGAACATTACCTGTACAGAAGACGAGTAAAATCATAGTAAAGACCCTCATCTCTAGAACATTAACTTGTTTGAGAATGTCAAACCTGACATCAATGGGAAGATATAAAAGTCATTCCCCAATTAAACTCAACTAAAGATATGAAGCAAAAGAAGTAAAGCAACACAAATAAAACAAAGTGTAGAAAATACCGTGATTACAAAAGCCTTCTTCGATTCTTCATTCCTTGAAAAAATTGCATTATATCTTCATCATCAATCTTATTAAATATATCACGTTCAACATAAGTTAGCATGCATGCATTAAACCAATCATCACTCATTTGATTGCGCAACTTATCCTTAACAAAAGTCATTGCAGAAAAAACTCGCTCAACACTAGCCGTTGCCACCGGTAGAACGAGTGCCAACTTTATCAACAAATAAACCAATGGATAAACAATATCCTTTCTCTTCTCAACCATCTTCAAAGCAAGGTCAGAAATTCTTTTCAGATTGACAAAATCAGAATCAGCTCTTACATCAACAATAAAATTACCGAGACTTGAAGAAAGAAAAGGAATATCTGCATGCTCATCAAACTCCAAAGGACAAAACCTAGTAAACTCAATCAACTTTTCTTTGTTAAAAGTAGCAAATGAGTCACGGTGATTAAGACAACTTAAACACTCAAGCAACTTGGTATTGACATTATCAAATCGATCACCCAACTCTTGAACCTGAGTATCTATCACTGTATTAAATAACTCCACTTTAAAGTAGTGCAAGAATGTGAATGATTCCAATCTTCGTCTTGATCTCCCTTTAGGACAATAAACATCCTCCATATTCGGAATGTCAATATCATATTTATTGGCAAAAAGGTTCGTTTCTCGAAGCAAGTCATCAAAGCCATTATGTCTCACCTCTTGTAAACGAGACTTGACTATGTTCACTAAACCAATTACATTTAAAAGGTCTTGATCTTTTCTTTGTAGTGCTTGCGACAAATCATAAGAAATCCCCAAGATAAGTTGCATAAGATGCAACAAGAATGCAAACTCAAAATCCTCCATGGCATACAAAATGCAACCTGCATCAGTTCTTGCAGCATCATTCTTAGGGTCGTCTTCAATAATTTTCATCAAGGAAATTATTGGAGAAAATAATGAGATAACACTAGTAACTGTACCAAAATGGGAACCCCAACGAGTGTCTTCAGGTCGCTTTAAGGTTGTCTTTTGATTTAAACCTTTTCCAGTTAGTATTTCACCACAAGTAATTCTTTCAATGATAAGCTTATATTGATTCATTTGAAGAATTTTCTTATGCTTGCATGAACCCCCCACGACGGTAGCCATCTTTTGAAGCATGTCAAAAAATTCTTGAATCTTTTTGTGATGTTTTACAACCTTTACAAGTGTCAACTGTAACTGATGAGCAAAACAATGAATGTATAATGCAGATTTGTTGTCTGCCAAAATCAAACTCTTAAGCCCTTTGAATTCACCCCGCATATTACTAGCACCAATAGCCTTGACCGCGACATTTAGACAAACTTAAACCAAGTTTAGAAAAAAGTCCATCAATCGCTTCTTTTAATGATTGTGCAGTAGTATTTGAAACAATAAACCCCTTCTTGTTTACATATTGAAGTACAACTGTCATTTGTTCTTTAATTGCAACATCACGTGCTTCATCAACTAGCAAGGAAAAGTAATCATCCCCGATATCACTAATTATTGCTTTAACAGTCAAATCAGCACAAGCTTGAGCAAGATCTTTTTGAATTTTTGATGATGTCAATTTGTGATTATCGGGGGCATTTTGCAAGACCACGTCACTTATCTCTTTATTTCGCAATGTATAAAACTTTAGAGTTTCAAGAAATAAACCTTGTTGAGTTGAACTTTCAGATTCATCATGTCCTCGAAAAGGCTGGCCATTTCGTAGTAGGTATCTAGCACGATCTAAAGAAGCTTTCCGCCGAATACGATAATCAAATCTTTGTTGTTCAGAAACATTTGAAAAGGCAATATCAATATGTTGCTTCTGCTTCATCAAATCTTGACCAGCTTGATAACATCTATTATGAACACTCCTATACTCCCCAACATGAACTTTGATTCTATCTTTCTTCTGCCAATTTTTGAACCCCTTACTGACAAATGCTTCCTTCGTCGAACCACTACCTCCAACCTTTATATCAAATAGATAACAATACAAGCAAAAACATGTATCTTGTGATACATTATACTCCAACCAAGAACCAAATTCTTCATACCACTTAGGATTGAATCTACACATTTTTCCAAACATTTCCATTTGAGGGAATGGTTTAAGAATTGGTTGATTTGGCCCCTTGAGCATATAAGCTCTCTGAATATCCTCTCTCTCTCTATAGGATTTGATATCATTGAATAAATTGAAGGTCTTTTTCCCGGATCTGCTTCAAGATTTTTTATATTAACTTTTGCTTGAGGTGGTTGTTTAAAACTTTGAAATTGAGATGCTTGTGATAGTACACTTTGTCCTTGAGATTAAGGAGAATTTTTCACAATTGAAACATTTTGTATCTGAGGTTGATCGGATTCAATTTCTGTATTTGTTCCTTTTTGACGTTTGAAATACGATTGTATCCCTGTCAAATAAAAAAGTAAATATCAATTATATTGTTTATGCTATTAAAACAATTATAACAAATAAATAAGTATAGAAAGTTACCTTTCATTGAGACTTGTTAAATTATTATGAACAAAAAAGGTATATGAAGGATGATGGGGATTAAGAATCTTCTTCCATTTCCATAACCAAAAAAATACCATGCAACCTGAAAAATGTGTAACTTTTAAAAAGATAGTGTATAAAAATGTTTATAAATTAAAATTCAAATATAAATAGATAAATAGGAATAGTTATAATCTCCTTCATGATACCAAATAGGAATAGTTATTATCCCCATTTTTATATTGCATGATGATCGCAAGAGAAAGAGCTATGGCATAAGCCTAAGGTTGCTACTCCTACTCATGTGAGCTTTATAATAGCATCTAAGACATAAAAAAGACCAAGTGCCAACTATCAATGAAATTGCTTAAATATGGACTCAACTAAAACTAAAAGTACTAAACCACTCAGCACAGAAAGCTGGATAACTAAAAAGCAAGATGGAAATGAAGTATATAGCATAAAAGTGCCAATTATTGTTTAAATATTGCTCTTTTACAATTATAGTTTATTAATCATTTTATCAGTCATTTAATCTCTACGAGGCTCTATCATAAGTTCATTTTATAAGTGCATTTTGCAAAATTATATCTATAATTATATCTGTGAAATTATATCATAATTTATGGAGCTGTTTTGTAGTGTGTAATTGCGGATTTCTGGTTAATTGGTTGAAGTCTTATTCAACAATGCCTTGTCATGCCACTTATTAAGTTGTTATTATTACTCTTTATTTTTGTCAATCAGGTTATCTCCCCTACCATATGCGGTAAGCTGTATATGCAGCTATCCATCAATAGGCATCATAATATAAAAAATAAATAAGTTTTAAGCATTGGAACAGTAATGTGGATGCTCTAAATCATGCTGACCTTTAATAAGCAATTTGTTGTTGACTACAAGTCAAAAACAGTCTAATTTATGTGCTGGGAAAAATGAAATATTGCATACATGAACAAACAGTAATCCAAATTTCCTAGTTGGATTTTACAACTTTCCAAAGTCTCAAAGATAATTTCCAATCAATTAATAAAATTTATAGAAATGTTGAGATTTCATTAGTAATAAAATTTAGAGGAGGAAGAAGTAATCCAGGGGCAAAAAATGTAGCTTCAAACAGAGCACGTCAAGTGAAGGGAATTATCTATATGGAGAGAATTTCCTTTTCACTTGTTATTTGACAAACCATGGATATTTTAGTGTAGTGCTTACCAATTACCATATATTAAATAATTACATAAAATCCTGGGTTACAAAATTATTCTATTCATTTAAGTTATATCTGTAATTATATATAAAGACAATAGGATATTTTGATTCTTGAACACAGAGGAAGACATCTGAAAATACAGAAAACTGAGATGAATAATATGACAGTCCATAATTCGTTTTAATCCCTTTGGGATGAAGCTCCATTTTTAGCAAGTTTATAAGATGAAGCCTTAGTTTATCATCGAAAACAAGATTTAAAGCCATCAATGCATCTGACTCAGGTTATTTCTTACAAAACCAGCTCAATTCTAAACCGATGCCATCACCCACGCCGTCCAATTTGGGGACCAATTCTGAATTCTAAGCTCCCAATTCAACAAACCCACAAATAACCAACCTATAAAATTGATACAAAACACGGGATATTGATGAACAACCTAACCTAACCCACCAATTTTTTCAGTGAAATAATTCAATTTTGGAGTCACGGCTTCAGCCTTTAGGCTTGGATAAAAAAAATGCAAACCTTCGAGGCTTCAGGCTTGGACAGCGGCGACGCGTCGAAGGTTGAAGACGAAGCCTCCCGGGCTTGAACGGAGGTCGCGGGGCTTCAATGGACGACGGGGCTTCAACAAGGTTTGAAGGGACGGCTTGAACGGATGTCGCGGGCTTGAGCGGAGGTCGCGTGGCTTCAATGGACGGCGAGCTTCAACGAGGTCGCTAGGTCACGGTCTGCGGCTGCCGCGGATGAAGCGAGGTTGCGATGAAAAAGACCTAATGAAAGGCCAAAGCAAACGACGCCGTTTTATTTTTAAAAAAAAATAAAAGGGCCAAATTTTATTGTCCGCACGTGCGGACATGGGCTACCCCCTGTGTCCGCCCCTGCTCCTAACACATATTTTATCATTGATTGAAATTTATTGAAAATTGTAAAATCATGAGAGAATCATTAAATATGATATAGGATCCAATATCTTTTGTAATTTGTAAGAAATTTAAACCAATAAGAAATAATTTGTTTAAAAGAGTATCTGAAAGAATGTATTGCATTCATCATTCACGAAAGAAGCTTATTAACTAATTTTCTTCTCTTTTAGTTTGTGATCATTTTCCGGTAGTGCAAACAAATTCTAGGGTGAAATCATTTTATCCCTTCACCACTAGTAGAAAGTTATGCAGAGATATTTTTGGTAAAATTTAGACAAGGACACTACTGGTTTCCCGGAATGATATACAGGTTGGTACAAATCCTCCACAACATAGAATAATTTATTTATATGCAATCAAACAACTACTGAAAAGAACTTTGGAATGGATAAAGAAAGAAAATGTAGAGTATCACTACTACAAAAAGTATATTCTACGACAGCAAAACGAAGACGGTTGTATGGTACACGTCGTCATTAGTGGGGCGATGACAATTTTCTAAATAAATTGCCAAGTTCAAAGACGGTTGTCAAATAACCATCTTCGAAACGTCAGTACAACTACATTTTTGGTGGCAACCATCGTCGTTATATAGGGCTATTTTTTGTTTCTTTAAAATGACGACGGTAACATATAAAACCATCTTCATTTTTTATGAACAAGAGTCAAAACGACGTCGGTCTACGTAACAAACCGTCTTTGATTCATAGTGTCTAAAATTAGACCCGTGACCTTCCCATATTCCCGTCGTAGCCCTAACCTAGCACACCTGCTGTCGTGAACCTCCCTCACTAACCCATATTTCATCCTACGTCGTCAACTCCGGTGTCGCTGTCGCGAGAGTCACTTGTGGTTGGTCGCAATCTTGTGAGAAGAGACTGGTTCCCCTTATCGTACGAACTGTACGATCTGTGCGACTCCGGAGTGTGTGCGGCCCAGGCTCTGTCACAAGTATGACTTCTTTCGTCACAGGTACAAGTATCCCTTTGCAGTCGAACTCTTGTTTGTTTATCCCTTTCTTCCGTCATCGCCACTTCCATTGTTTGAAATTTTGAGTTCGGCGTGTGTGTGAACTTTTGTTGTCAACAGGTACCGTGAGTGGAGTTGTTCCATCGTGTTTGGTGTCGTCTTCGATTTCTGGTTAGGTGAGTCAATTCTATCATCAATTTAGCTTGTTCTGGGTTAGAGGTTTTGGGTTTTTGTCGCATTTGACAGGGTTTGGGGTTTTAAAACTGCTAGCATTAAGAATAATGTGTTGGAATCATTTTTACAATAGTGATTGACAAAATTTAGGGTGTATGAATTGGTTGGCTTGATGTTCATGTGTTTTGCTTTGTGGTTTAGGAAGGTTTTTATGGTAGACGTTTATGTTATGAGGGGCATTGACAAACAAGATTAGTTAATTAATTAATTACTATGACTGACTATAATTCCAAAGGGATGGATATTGAACATGTTGTTCAAGAGAAATGCATGGTGGAGGATGATTCATGATTTCCCTTGCTTTAATTCATGAGTTAATCATCCTAGTTAAGCACAATTTATTATATTCCTGTGCTTTAAAAGACCAGCACATGCAGATTGCTTATGACAATTCCTTTTGTTACTTTTGACAATTTATTTAGCATTTTTTGGATGGGTTGAAACGTAAAATAAAATCTATAATACATATATAAACATAATTTATTGCCATAATTTGAGCCAAAGGAAATGCAATATTTTTGGTAAACTGGAAATTATAATGACTAGTACACCATTGAACCCAATATATTCAGAAGTCAAATTAGACATGTTTTTTTGGAACATAAAATATTATTCAAACCCTTGATAAATCATTTTTCATATTTGGAGTTTTGTGAATTGTGATGAGCCATAGATTTCAGTGTTTCATATTTATAAGTGTTGTTAGCTTGTGGGATCTGAGGACATACCTCAACCAAAATAGAAAATGAAAAAGCTAGAACTGGACAAGTCACAACAATGTATATAACCTTTGTTTTTAATAAGCTGGATTTAAAATTTCTTTGAAATGCCTTGTCTCAACTCTGCTTTCTGTCGCTGATGTGTTTTGCTTAGTTGTAACTTTTGCCTCTTGATTTTGTCATTTTAGGAGGATATTGTTCCCTAACTAAGAACTTTTAGCATTCCTTCTTTGACTTTTGATTTTGTTTTGAATTGATAGGTTCACTAATAATGTAAAAAATGTCATCTTGTTTTCAATTATAATGACAACACTTTATTATCTATATATGTGATTGTTTGACTATCTACCTGTGGAAAAAATTTCCTAGCAATTTAATGCATGTATTTTAAACACACAATAGGTATGGTATATATATTTTCATGTAGTTGTTAATGTTGGATTTATCATTTTGTTTCTAATTTAGACAAGAGGTGTCTTGAACATGATTTTCCACATTTAAATTTTGTCCTTCAAATTACACTAAATTCATTTTCTATTGACAAATAGGTTATTATACACCTATGCTCTACTCTTCCCATTTTTGTTTTGTCACATTTACACTTTCAGTTACTTTGGATCATATTGGGGTGTGGCATCATGTGTTGCATTTCTAATTCAAACAATGGCAGCTAAATTGGGGTTGTCACAAGTGACAACAAAGTCATCCTCAGGTATGCTTTTATATATGATATTGTTTCTTATTGTTTTGTCTGATGGATTTGTATATAGATTAAGTGGATGCATTTTTTGTTAAATGTTGATGATGAACTTGATACATGGATCGCATGGGCATAATACCCTCACACCATTGCAATTACTATTCATTGTTCTAGTGCCTCTATAGAATCTACACTTACTCCTTCCTCCCCTTGTGATTTGGTTTAATTAATAATAGATTGAAATAAATATACCTTATGTGAGTGAATGAGAATATGAGTCTTGTGAAACCAGCTCTAGTTGGAAAGACAACCCTTGAGAGTTCAAATCTAGTGTTTTCTTGAACTGTGGATGTGTCTAGACTATTACATTATCCAACTGTTATTCATTAACAAATAGCTCAATTTGTATCCCCTTGTCTCTCTAGTCTGAGTAGTGTCTCATTTTGCTAAATGCTGATGGATTATGTAAAGTGTATGCTAGGCTCAAAAGCAAAGAAACACATAACACAAACATTAGGTGAGAGAACTTTGAGTGGTCTGAAACCTACAACTAATTATTTGTAGGATAATGTTAAGATACACCATGTGAATTGTTCACAACCTACTTGCAATTGATTTGTAGATTGCTCAAACTAAAATTATTAATTTATTTATGTAACACTTGTGCAATCTCATTTGGGTGTATATTTAACTGATATTCTAACTGCCTTTTTATACATGAAGATAGTGAGAAGACTCGCAAGGTGACATCTGCAGGAATGTATCTTTTACATTTTCAAGTGTATAGAATGGATTCAACGGTGAATGCGGTATGAAAATTATGTTCATTAGGTTTCTTTTCTTTTGCTACAGGCTGTTTGGAAAGTGGTGGTTCCTGTTAGTGTTATGTGCAGTTAGCAATGACCAAGGATCCTTAGGGGGCCTTCTTTAAAAGATTGGGAGGTCTTCAACCTTGTGAAGTCTTGAAACTAAAGCCTGGCACTCATAACTTTGCTGTTTATGGTCTAAATAATTTATTTTCTGATATTGATCTTTTGCCAATTCAGGCTTTTTTTCTGTATAAAAGTATTTTACATTACATCTACACTGATTTAAGTTAATATTGTTTAGAAGATAATTTCTTTTAAGATTGCTAGCTATACGATTGAGGCAGTATGTGCAAAATCAGATGAATATACCACCCAAAAATTAAAGGACATTGAAGCTCAAATTTTAAGAAAGAGGAATGAGCTACATCAATTTGAAGCAGAATATAGAAAGGTTATTGTTTTATTCACTAATTCATGGTTAGAGTTTGTCTGGAGATTTTTATAGTGATTGTTGTTTGACTTGTATTCTTAATGCTTTCCAGGCATTGGCATGCTATCAGGAAGTGACAGACATATACACAAAAGAAAAACAATTTGTACGTACACTTCCTACTTGTGCCATGATTACAACACCAATGTATATCTAGAAATACATGCATTTGCATGATTTTAATACTAATTTTTCCCACAGCTTAGTTGATAGTTAGTTGAAAAAATTGTATCTATTCAATTAAGTTGTTGCAAGCTAGACCTGCCACAAATTTTTCTCACTTGGCTGGCCAATAATCAGTAGTGATTATAAATGTATAATTAAAAAGGGTGGTGGGCATGCATTATTTTTTTTATTCTCTGTACATTCTGTTGTGACTGGGGTTGATGCTGGGGATTCAATTGTTATTGCCAAGTGATTTTCTCACATGCTTAATTTAGCCTACTTGGCAGAAGAAGTACAAATTGCATATGCATATAGTTGATTGAAATAGTAGTGCAAAATTGGTGATATGGTGTGGCTATTTCTATGAATTGTATACTTCTAAGTTGTAACTCAAATTTCAGTTTGTATTAGTCCTTTTTTTTTCCGGCACTGTAGTAGGTTATCTTTTGCACTTGTTGGGCAAAGTTGTTCTTGCTCTTCCTAACATTTTTTATATGCATTGTATGCATGTTATAAAGTATGAGAGTGTTATTCATGAGTTTGATCCATAAGGGCATTCAAGTATTGAGTCACTCAGGTGAGCATTATTTTGAATGGAACCATTTTGGACCTATTACTACATGATGGAGGAGTCTCTCATGTTGGTTAACGGCTATAGAAAAATGGAATTTCTTCATTGATGTAACATTTGTTCAATTTTACTTTGTTAATCTGAATGCCATAAAAATTCACAAATGATGATGCAACTTTGTTGGTTATAGTTTTTGACAAAGAATGTGATATATGATTTATGGAACTGGTTTGATTATCGAACTTGGTAAGTTGGTGGTGTTTATATTGAAACACTTTTTCCTCTATACTTGCATAGTTTAAACAGGTTGTTGTAAAATGTTTCTGGATATAATATCTGTTACCAATTTCAAGGTATCCCTTCGGTTGTGTAATTGGTGGGACTGTCTATCCTGGTTTGACCTTGACAGCAGGCACCTTTGGCAATATGCATTTGAAACACAGTAATGTTGGTTGTCATATGTTGTGATTTTCTCTTCATTGAACACTAATAATATTAAATGGAACATATGCTTGTTTCATGCATGGGAATAAGTAGATGATATTTGTATATTTAAATGGTTGTATTGTCACACTAACATTAAAAAATTTCAATTTTCTATACTATTTAGTAGGATGATGAAGAATCTAATTATGCCTATATTTCTTTCTTTTTCTACTTCTTTTTAGCGCAGGTATCTATATGGAGGATATATTTATGTTCAACAGAACCACATGGTTTGGTCGATGATAAAGCAACTGCAACAACAATATTAGCCATATATGTTACTTTCATTGGTGTGATCACTAGATGTTGCAAGCTATAAACTAGGACGTTTGTTTTAATGATGTTACATAAGATCATTTACATTTAATATAATGTTCATGGTATCTGACATAATTCCGTGTCGAATGACATTTTATAGTGTTAAGCCGAATTCCAAATTTTATTGTACCAACAATTTGGTTTGTTATTTAATTTTATAGAATAAAAATTCGTCAATGTGGTGTTTTTTTATAAGCGTCAAAATCGTCTTCGAAAACATGTAAAAAAAATATCAACAAAGATGATTTTTAAGTCAAAATCGTCTTTGTTTATAAACAAACAAAGACGGTTTTGACTTAAAAATTGTTTTTGTAGGCATGTACGGAAAAAAAAAAAAAAACTGATCAACGAAGGCAAAACCGTCTTTGTATATAAACAAATAAAGACGATTTTGACTTAAAAATCGTCTTCAAAAGCATGTAAAAAGAAAACAGATCAACGAAGACGATTTTAAGGCAAAATCATCTTTGTATATAAATAAACAAAGACGATTTTGACTTCAATACCGTCTTCGAAAGCATTTAAAGAAAAAGGATTAACAAAGACAATTATAAGTATTACGTTTTTTGTAGTAGTGTATAGAGATGAATATGGATAGGTGAACCTGGGAATTTCGTACTCAACTAGATAAGAAGCTAAGTAGCTATCATGCATTTCCTTGGGCGAAGAACTGCTTTGGTGGGACTCGTGAGACACATTGGCCCCAAAAATTAAAATGACACAAGAAAATTTGGGCACGGAATTGAAACTATACATGAACAGGTTAGTGTTGCTTTCACAACTTTTTCTTCACAATATATTCAATAATTGTTAATATAATGTAAATCATAGGTATAAAAAACTGTCCTCGACTGCGATTTCAACCATAATATAAAGGTTTTTGGACTGTCTGTCTGTGATCACAATACAACTACGTGACTGCATTAGTTACATTTATCAGCAATTTCTTGCAATGTTATAAAAGCCATGAAATTGCGATCTGCGATTTAAAATCTTAAAAATACTTAATTTAAGATAAAAAAAGGTTTCTATTATCACCTTTCCTGAGAAAAGAACAACAAATGTCATGGAGAGGTTTTTTATACCAATAGAAAAATGTTGGATTTTTTTTTCTTTGTAATCATATTACTAATTTTCAGTTTAGTTTATGACTATTCTTCAGTAAAAAAAATCTTGCTGATGTCTTTAATGGTGTCTTTCACCCCAAAGAGGAGTGAGAACATACCATATCATATATCATATATCTCATACAAATGCCAAAGTAATCAATTACACGTGATTTGTAAGGTTAAAAGGCTTCTTGGCCTCCTAGTATTTACTCTGTGCCCCACGCTCCTCACACTATGTTGCGGAATTGATCGCAACTGACAATAATATTCATTTTGCAGTTTGCATTGAAGAAAATATTTGTTTGTGTTCTGCAAGTTGATAGATATGCTCATGAACAATAATCAATTTTCTGCATATCGATAAGATTTTAAATCAACCAATTATAAGGATGAATATTCAATTGCTTGGCAAATTTACTATTAGGAACTTTTGAGTTGCTAGTGACAATAGATTTGGAAGAAGATATACACATGCAATCTGATCGAATCGTCTTCTAGCAATTTGTTCTAATTGGGTTCAATAAAAATATTCAATTGTTAATAGTCGCCAACAGAATAAATTAGAACTGTTTTTTTGAGTTATTGTACTTGTTAAAAATGTTGATGTTGACTTTCGAGGATATGTACGAAAAGTGTAAAACAAATTGAATACAAAACCAAGCCAAATGTAACATTAAACAAGTTTATCAGGCTTAAAATAACCAAACTTCCAAAAAATCTAACTGTCTCCGCCTCGGTCTCCTACTCCATTTTCGTATTATGCAAAACGAATGCAAGGCTTGGTGGTATATAAATGTTAACGAAAAAGGATAGGCAGGATTTTTAGTTTGAATGAAAAAGTTAGGTTTAATTGTATTTTTTACTTTTAATATTTTATTTTTTGGTAAGTTTTACCCAATAAATTAATGACACATTTTATTCCATATTTTTTTAAAAAAAACTTGCAAATTTTATATTTTGTCATTTTTTGTTAATAAGGACATAAGCTAGAGGTAAAATTAACCAAAAGGTAAAAAAAAAAGGGATAAAATTTGTCAAAAAGTGAAAAAATTGAGTGCAAAATTTGTCAAAAAAAATAAAAAATTAGGAATAAAAAGTATTATTATGTTAGGAATAAAACAACGAAATATGAAAAATTCACAAATTTTTAAAAATTAGAGATAAAATATATCAAATTAATTTAGTAGATATAAAATTTGTTAATAATTAATAAATGTATTTAAGGCAAAGCTAAAGAAAAGTTTTGAATAATGTTAAACATGTCAGGCAGTTTTAATTTTTTAAGTCAATTTATTAGGTTTTGACCAACAAATTCCAACTAAAAATGAGGTTAAATAATCTCATTCTACGTGGTCCAGTAAAATTATAACAATTGTATTAAAAATTTGGCTCCACTTATTTAGATTTTTTATACACAAAAGTTTGAGTAATTATATATTTCTCCTATTATCTTTTACTAATTTTAAATTCTATCCATTTTCCAGATTTAGGATTTTTTGTTTCTACACCTCTAACAAGAAAAAGATGAGATGTAAGGAGCGTTTGATTTTAGAAAATATTTTCTGTTTTCATTTTATAAAAAAAGTTTTTATTTTGAAATTTTCAACGCGTGTCCCTTGTCATTTTATTTATGTTTTCTAACTTCTTGTTTTAAAACAATTCCATCAAAATGGGTTTCTTTTCTCTTTCCTTGGTATTATCAGATCACAGATTCACAGTTTCCTTCGCTTCCATTTCAATTATACTTGATTTCTTATTTTGTCCAATGGGAAGATGTTATCATGGGTTTTGTTAAAATAATTTTGCAGTGAATCTCAATCGAATAAAGATATTAGTAAAATTACTAGGCATAATTGATCGAAATTTGCACATGCTGCGAGATTGGAGAGAACATTGGCTAGTGATTGCAGTAATGGGAACCCCATTGACAACAGAGAGAACTGAGAGAAGTCAATTAGTATATACGGTGGGGATGTAATTGATATACTGTAAGTATATAGTAGTTTTTAGGTTAGTTTTATTAGGAAATAAATAGAAAATATCAAATAAATGTTAGAATAAAGCTAAAATTTATTATTTTTGGTTTTTATTATTAATTTTTATTATTTTAATGTTTATGAACAATAAATGGAAGAAAAGAAACAAAATAAAGAAGCAATTGCATCTGAAGGTTCACGCGGATCGCGCCAGGCCCACGCTAATCGCGCCAGACCTGCTGGAAGTCCACGCGGATCGCGCCATAGTTACTGGAAAATGGCGCCAGCGCGACCGTTACGAGAAATCTTAAAACTGAATGAAGATAAGATAATAACAAAAAGATACTAGGGTTTTGCAAGCTTGGCTATAAATAGGGAAGTAATGGGACGTTCTAAACACACACCCAGAGGCAGAAACATAAAAAAGGAGGCATTGAAGGAAATCAAGAATCAAGAAGATCAAGAAGGAAGCCAAGATTGAGGGGTTTGATTACTCTTCTTCTTTGTATTCTTTTCTATTCTTTAGTATTATTGTATTGAGCTAGATATACCATGTCTGACTAATCCTTCTTTAATTGTGGTGAGGCCAAAAGCCAATGTGAACTCTTGTGTTAATTAAATTGGTATTAATGAATTTTATTATAATTGTTTCACTTTATCTTGTTCTTAATTTCTGATTGCCATTAATAGACTTGATCAATCTATGAGGGTTTTAAGGACTAGAATTCACAATAAGGATATTGGGGTTTTAGATTCTGAAAGCGATAAAGTAACAATCCAACATTACCTAGGGATAGGGATGAAAGATTGCAAAGCATAATATGTCAACTTAAAGCTTAATCTGAAAAGGGGTTGCTAAGAGATTAGAATTCTTAACAAGGATTAAAGGGTTAAAATGACCGAGAAATCTGGGTTTAACTAATGATGTAAGGCATGTCTTTGAACAATTATAGTAAGTGAAATTAATTATCAACTCAATTACATAAGTAGAGAACAGAGGTAATTGCGCTTTAACCACAATTCATCTTCATAAATTCTCAAATTATCATTAATATTATCTTTAATCATAATTACAATTTAATTTCATTATTTTAATTTTTTTTATTCACAATAGAATTCTTAAATTACCTTATCATAATTCATCAATTATTTTATTTTTATTCTTTCCAATTTAAAGATATTAATTATAAACAAATTAGTGTCTCAATCCTCGTGGAGACGATACTCTCTTATCATTTTATTACTTGTACGATCGATACACTTGCCGTGATTTACGCATCAAGTTATTGACGCAACAGTAATAATAATAAAAATAATGGAAGGAATATATAATTAGTCAAATTTTTGTGTATAATTTTTTTTTTAAAAAAAAGTGGGTCGTGGTCCAACTCTTAATTTAGTTGTTCTAATTTTATTGAATAATCTAAAATAAGGATATTTAATCTCAATTATCCTACAGCCCCATTATTACATCCTGTCTGTAACTCCCATTCGATTTTGAAAAGTACATTCTAAAATATAAATTTTTATTCTAGAATTGAGTTTTTAGAATGTAATAAGAGATAGTCGATACAATAATAAGAGTAGAATATAAATATCTTTAATCCCATATTTACTCTGGGTTAGTTAGACCACCTCGAACCTAGATTCTCTAAAGCCCCCCACAACAGCATATCAACCTTTCAAAATTAAATATATAAATATATTTTTTATACTCCTTCTTTTAATAACCATTAGATTTAAATCCCATGGCCATGATCACTGTTGTAGAGGCAGCATGACTGCACAGGATCCATACACAACCACCCCATTTTATTATTTAATTACACTTTTTATCTCCAACAAATTTATTTGACTTATTTTATTTTCAAATTTTAAAAACTTGTAAATTTTATCCTTTTATCTTTTATTCCTAACATAATTTCATTTTTAATCCCTAAATTTTTTTGGCAAATTTTACACCAAATTTTTTGTTTTTGATAATTTTTACCTCCATTTTTTTTTTTGACAAAATTTACCCCAATTTTTGTGTTTATTAATAAAAAATGCTGGAATAAAATTCGTAAGTCTATTAAAAGTTTTAATTTTTTTTACCAAAAATTAAAAAATTGAGGGTAAAATATACGCTTTTATTATACTGTTAGTCAAGTTTTACAAAGGATATATGGTTATGATCAACTATAGAAAGAAAATCTATACAAAATATGGTTAAAGTCTTAAAGAGTAGTATGGAAAATTATTGTGTACCAACCTTTGGCTAATGTGTGTGTTCATCATCCGGTCTGCCACTCCATCTATTTCCCTCCTTTAAAGCGTAAACCATTAAAACAAGCCATTGATGATATATGACAAACTGTCACATTATATAGGAAAAATCTAAATACAAATCCTAATACTTTTAATTTCATTTAGTATGTATTTATTTTAATGAAAATTATAAAACAGTTTCAAATGAATTTCTGTCCACTCCAACAAAAAAAGAAAATGAATTCCTGTCCCGCAGGTTGCTTCCTTGGTTGTTCTGTTCAAAATCAAAATGAATGATTAATTTCCCTTGTGTTATCTCCATTAATTATTTTTTCATTCTTTTAAATTATCACATAATAGTCCTTAATTTTGACTTCTTCCACTGACGTCTACATATGTAAATTAAATAATCACCCCCCCCCCCCCCCAAAAAAAAATTACCTTACAATATTGTATGCTTACTAATTAAAAAGATGTTGTGTTGAATATTTTCACATGTAACTGATAATTTTTTTTAATATGTAATCACTAGCCTCGTTCACTGTATATTCCATGGTGCATGCATCCAAATGTGGTGCATTTCCAGAACAGGAGTCAGAGCGAGTTATTTGTTACCTTACTCTAAATTAAATGCAGGCATCATTCGAAATTTGACACACACACTCTGATTCTATCCTGAAAATTCTAATAAATAATAATTAGCCGGGTACCAGGAATTTAATATAATAATTTGTTTTCATAAAAAACGTAGGGACTACACAAAATAATATATGACTAGTTATAGATACAGCTATAGTGCCAAAATCACAATTGCTTGGTATATTTATGGCAATAGAGGGACACAGATGATACATTGCCAATCCAAGTTGCTTATAATTTGACTATTGACAACGCACGAGTCAATTTATAGTACAGTGATTAGTCTGCCATTTTCTCTATCCAATGTTGCAGTTGGATTGGGACTACTCTATAGTATAAGGATAACCCAGTTTGAGAAATAGTGTTTCAAACTGTTTTAAGTATCCGAATCACGAATCAACCGAAGAAAAATATCGTTGGTCTAATAGATTAACGCGACGCAATATTGCCCTATAGCATTTTTGCCCCGAAATTATTGCCTATAGTTTGAAATATGCAATTACAAAGACAAAAATGTCACGTATATACTTTTTTTTTTTTTACCATGACAGAAGTAATGACTAATTTTTATCAGAAATGAGACACATGAAATAAATATTTTTTAATATAATTTATTTCATATCTAATTATCAATTAAAATTTAAATCTTGAAATATTTGATTAAGAGATAATCACTACCACTAATACCATATGCAATACAAGATTTTCTTTCACCTCCAACTTTACCTTGATACAAATGTTAATGAAACTAAAAATATCATAAGCTTTTCTTAGTATTTCTAATAAAAGTTGGAACTAGATTAGAAGGGGGTCTTATCGAGGCCAGAAAGAATATCTTGCACAATGGACGTAGAAGCTTTTGTCTGTTCCAAAAATAAGAGATGGAATGTATATGAAACTTGAAAAAGTAGCATATTCACCTCATTAGTTAATGGCATTAGGTCACATCCCCAATTATTCTAACCTAACGTAGCGTAAGAGAAGAAGGAAAGTATGGGATATGTCTACTAGTCAACTCTCATGAATGAATGATTTATTTTTGTTGCTTTGTTTAGATACTTGTCAAGTTCACACGGGCCACAACACTGAGATTCCAATCATGATCTACCTTTAGTGTTCTCACCACACCACACGTCCTAGAAAATTGCATTTCTTTCATGTGATTCATGGGTGAAGTGCAACAGTATTGACTCAACCCACTCACAATTTTTTTATGCGTAACCCTTAAAGCAGAGACTTACAACCAAAACATATGTTTTTTATTTCCTTCTTTCGATAAAGCGAAACCTTTTTTTTTTGTTTTGTTTTAATATGTTGGAGTTTAATAATGGCCCACATTAATTCATTTTGGACTCTTGAAATGTCTATTATTCAATGACTATGGGAGTGGTAGCAATCCTAATTCCTATTGCGGGAGAGCCAAAATTTTGCACAGCCACGACAACTTGACACATTAAGAGAATGTTTGAATAGAGAATCAGAATGACTACTAGTTTTATGATCTTTTGAGAGTTTGTTTTTTTAAAAAATTTATCTTTTATATAAAAACTCTCAAAAACATTTTTAACTTATATTCAAATATATCTTACTTATTAATTATTTAGAAAAGACTTCCAAGAGATTGTATTTTTGGGTGTCACAACTTACAATTTTTGAAATAAATATTTACAAATAATACATAT
This sequence comes from Glycine tomentella, assembly GCA_007407185.1. NCBI lineage: Eukaryota > Viridiplantae > Streptophyta > Magnoliopsida > Fabales > Fabaceae > Glycine > Glycine tomentella. Next base: position 322,706 of record PYAF01003534.1, on the reverse strand, counting down.
ACGCTAGTGAAAAGGTCTTTTACACTCTAATTTAATAACAAATTATTATATGCAATAAATTTGTTAATTTTTATAATATTTATCTTAAAAAGCATAATGAATATGATTTTCAATTAGTTGTCATTGTAAAAAAGTTATACCGTCAATTTATATCAATTAAACTCAAAAGATTTTAAGTATGAGTTTTAATTTATATTATTTTTCATAAAAAAATTCCTTATTAAAATTTTCGGTTATACTTTTAAAGAAATACCAAACTCAAATTTATGGATGAGAGAAATATACATCTAGCTTGTGCTTAGAATAGAGAAATGTACACAAGGTAATAATTTTAGCATAGATAGGTATGACAGATATCTAGTAAAGAAAATAACACAGTGACATGGGTTTTCATGGGCGAATAGCGTAGTTCCTAAAGGCTGCGTCTTGGGTCAATATTAATAAACTATTATATAATTCTATTCTTATCCTTCCTTTTTACTTTTTTTTTTCTCTCTCTTAACATTTCTTTATGTTAGAAAGTAATTACCAAAATTATTTTATGTTTCACAACCTAATTTTCAAAATATAAAATAAGTGAAAATAGAATTTCCCTTAACTGTTTGGCGTAAGGTGCCTCACTTCATTGAATTTGATATCTTACATCCACATGCCCATAAAATGGACGGTACTAACTGATTAGGTAGGCCGATATATCAGTTATTTTAAGTTGGTTGGGCTTGGACAAAAAACTTAATGGACCTAATGCCAGCTTGATCAGTGGGATTAGTTTCCTGCACTTCCCATTTTAGTTTCTGCACTTCCCATTAGATTTCAATGGACAAAAGTACTACTTTCACCAAGAACCTTCATTCAGAAATGGTCATTTCAGAATAGTGCCCTATTCTGGAACAGTTATTCCGGAATAGATTTTCGGAGAACTTATTCTAAAATGTAAAACTTACATTCTAGAAAGGGATAAGCTCCAAAAACATTTTGGAATGTAATTTTACATTAAAAAATAGTTATTCCGGAATAGGGTGATACTCCTTGTTCCCTTACCCTAATAGACCTATCATCCGTGCCACACCACCCCCAACCTCTCCTTCATCAAAACCACACAAACCCCAAGAGAAAACCGCAACAACATCGTTTCACTCCATGCTTGTTCTCAACCCCATTGCTTCTCCATCCCTCTCACGCCACTCTTAATCCATGTGCTTCTCGAAGAAGGACCACAACCTCAAGTCGTGGAGGAAAATCGATGTTATTGAAGAAGAAGGGCTTCTTCAAGGGGATGGTCGTCACAATGGACTTCCTTGTCAGCGCTACTTTCTCATGTTCATAGTTGCGTGAGGCACAATGGTGTTAGTGTCGAGAACAACATCAGCATTAGAAACAAGAAGGGAGTGTTGAGACTCAAACTCATTAAGGGCAATTTTGTCTACACAATTAAAATAGAGGTGCAGGAAGCAAATGCCTTAATCAATTTTGTATAACTTGTGGGTTCAATTAACTTGCTAGTCTCGGATAAATTGGATTAATATAAGATTGATTGGATGATTAAAAAAATACATGAAGGAAAAAGTTACATATTCAAGTCCTCGTATTAATAAAAAATTACTAATTAATATTTATCCATAAAAAGAATTTTTAATAAATTGGTGAATGGGGACCAAACCTGTTAGAATCGATAAGAGAACCAAATAGATATGGCTTAAAATTGATTCTGTTTTGTTGCTTAAAGTTCAACAACTGGTCTCAGAATTGTTGAACTGACATTGACTACCAAAACGAGTATGAACCGAACTGGTTTATGTCGCAACCGATTCTGTCTTGTTCCTAAAGACAATAAATATTACACAAGGCTATCCGAATACCGAAGAGATGAGAACCTACACGTTGAATGGACATAAGCCTCAATCACCACGCCACATGCATCATTGCTCATAATGCTCATGCAAACTTTAGAATATATCACGACATAGTTTGAATATAATTAATGGTTACTTTATTGTGACTAAAACATTGATATTATCAGAATAAAAAAATTGATACTTCATTATTAAAAATATGTTAAAAGAAATATATAATAAATATCTTAATAAAGAAATAATATTAAGTTTATTAATCAAAACGTAAGTATGTATAAAATAAACAGAGAAAAAAGAATATTTAATGATAATATAAAATTTTTTACACTATTATCTGGTCTAATTAATTACAAATTATTAGTATGATAAATTTTATTCACTATGATAATAATGACTCTAAGTTAAAGTCACAACAAAGTTATTATTTTAATTGATTAACCATGCACAATCTTTTTATACGGACAAGTCCTCGTTACTATTAATTAAAACCACTTCCATCAAAAGTAATTTTATAATAACCAAGGATAAATAAATAAAAGAAAAAGAAAGAAAGAAAAGTTTAAATTTTTAAAAATTCTGTCGCAAAAAGCGTTAGCGACGGCTAAAATTCTGGCGCGAGTAGCGCCACAGGTACTGGAATCGCGCCAGATTGGCGTGAGTAGCGCTACAAGTACTGGAATTTGGCACGAATAGCGCCAGATTGGCGCGGTTAGCGCCACAAATGCTGGAACTTGGCGCGAATAGCGCCAGAAGTGACACGATTCGCGCGAGAACTCTGACAGAGCCACTATAAAAGGGTCATTTGGCGTTTTTGGGCCAAAATCTTCCCTTTCTTCTTCCTCTGGACATGCTCCACCATTGATGGACCTTGAAAGCTTCATAATCCTTCATTCTTTGGCCAAAACCTTTAGCTCCCAACATGAAACTTGTAGGAAATCCTCCTCTGAGCTAGAATCCTTCATCTCTTTTTCCTAAAAACCTTCAAACGGAGAGATCTCTTTCTCTAGGGAACTTTGTAAAACTGAGGTTTGGAAGGGACAGAAGGCGATTCAAGGACGCTAAAACTTGGGGAAGTGATCTTTCAGCCTTCCTCGATAGTTTAGAGGTAAGAAACTCAAGTTTTACCGATTGATTTGTGAGATTGATGATGGGATGAATAGTAACCCATTTGTGTTAGGGTTGAAATTAGGCTTACATTCTTTAGAAAAGTATGCTCAGGAGGCTGTTCTGATGAATATTGAACTTTGAATCATGACTATTGATGAAGTTTTGTTTTGGCTCTGATATATATTTGAGTAGGAAGAATGTTGGTTAAATGGAGGGTATTATGATACGTATGAGCCTAGATTCTTTTACAAAATATGTTCAGGAGACCATATAAACGGTGAAAACGTGTTGAAATAACCATTTTGATGAAATTGATAATCATTGAAATATGGTCTGGTTATAACATGGAATTGGTTTATGCAGAGTCTTAGAGTGACTTTAGTACCTTGGTTAGGTTGAGATAGATCTTGCTGAGGGTCTATGACTCGCTTATAAGGTAGTTAGTTCTGATAACTTTAAGATGGAAGACAAAGAGGTTTAAATGGAAAGGAATAACGTTTCCTTTCATTCTAACGGTTGAGGACCATTATTGATTGACTGTTTGTATGCCTTGTGTAGGGCATGATACAGACATTGCTGGTGGTTGTGATCACGAAGCTCGGAGAACCGGTGTAGCGTTGAGAGCAGGTAAGCTCTTTGTTCTTGGGAGTGTTTCCCCTTGATTGTGTTCCACCATACTCCAGAGGGAGTGATGGTTATTGTATGAATTGATGCATGTATATTGAAATTGTGTGTTACTATTTTGATTGAAAACATGTACTTGATATACATGGATTGAGGCTATGTGTGTTGATTGATGAGATTTTCTCTGGCCAATAGAACGGACTAAATATGGACTTCCCTTATAGCCAGAGTTACGTGGAACAACTCTAAGTGGTCAATATATGTGTGTATGTGATAAAACCTGAGAGAATGCACCTGTTGCAGATGAGCTTCTCTCGGAAGTGCCATATATACCTGAGTGCGTCCTGGAATAAGATACCTGTCGCAGATGATCTTTTCCCAGGCAATATGGTATATATATGTGTGTGTGTGTGTGCGCGCGCGCGCGCGCGCGTGTGTGTGTGTGTGTGTGTGTGTGTGAGTAAATCCTTGGAGAATGTACCTGTTGCAGATGATATTTCTCAAGGAATATAATATATCTATCTTTGTATATGTTGTATCTGAGTTAAAATATACATGTGATATGTTGTGAATTGTTGAGGGTCGTGATGGCTAAATGATATTGATGCGTTTTATAAAAAGGGTACTAATAAACCCTTGAGACATGTGTATATGTGTTGTTATGGCTTGAGAGCTGTGATGGCTAGTTGTAATGCCAATTTTGATATTATATGCATAAAAGTGAACCAGGGGGAGGAAAGACCTCCAAGGGCCCTGAGTTTATTGAGATTGTTATCTCACCCCTGTTGGGGTTATGTTTTGCAGGTGATACTCAGGGAGTTGCTGAGAGATCCCAGGGCAAGAGGCCTGAGCAGGGATAGGTTCTGTGAGAACCTTAGGCATAGGGTTGAGAGCATGTTAGCTCTACATTTTGATATATACCTATTGTTTTGTACCCTAATAGGGATTTTGTATAGTTTTGAGATATACATTGTATATTATGAGAATTCACCATATATGATGTACAGTGGGTGTTGTTAATGACGTTTAATGACGTCATTTTGTTTATTGCTTCCGAATTAATTATCTGTGATAATCGCTGCGCTTAATAACTATAAATCAATGTTAATGCACCGGATGCATACAGGGCTTTACAAATTTTATCGTGCTTCAAATCTCAACTTAGATATAAGAATGTTACTAACACTCCTCTTCATTAAATCAGGGATGAAACCAGAAATTTAGTTTGAGGGGAGTCAAGAAAAAAAAAATATAGAAAATTTAAATTTTTATATGCATATAGATGGTTAAATGGTATAAATCTAACTCATTTTATGTTTTTTTTTTAATTTCTCAATCTATTGTGAGTGCAATTTTTTTTTTTTTTGCAGATAGACTTGTCGCTCATGGTGTTATCACTAATGACTTGGTTTGATGGGATTATTTTCTACCTTTTATTAAGGAAGAGTTTTCTAGGAATAGATATAATCTTTCTTGCTTTAGATTCACATGATTGGACATGAATTTTTGTTGTTTGTCTCTTTATTTTCTCTTTGATCTATAATATAATGGAGTGTGCTCTTTTGGTTGTATGAGTTTGGTGTCAACCTAATTTGGAATTGTTTCCCTCAATTTAGCATAACTCTAGATTTTGATATAAAACAAATACATAATTTTTTTTTAATATATCATATGGATTTAATACTTTTTATAAATAAAAAATAAAAAATATATAACTATGTCGAGTACCAAAATATACTAGATTTTATATAAGAAACAAATACGTGGATTTTTTCTCATAATTATAAGAAACTTGGATTCATTTTCAAATATATTAATCATACATTTTTTTATAGTCTTAATTTATTGTAAAGTTTATTAATAAGAAACTCCATCATATTTTCCATACACATGCAAGTGATGCATTCTCATGGGTCTATTATCAATTTAAGTTACTCTTATAGGGGAAAAAATATTCTTAATTACAAGAAATGTTATTAAATATAATCATTACTCAAGCTATTCAATTCTATGAGCATTTTTTTTTGAAG
>PYAF01003534.1:302425-316992 GCA_007407185.1 Glycine tomentella | reverse complement strand
TTATGTGAGAAAATAAAAAAGGTATAACTTTTGGATAATTATATATGGACTCAATATTATAAATATTTCATTATAACACCTACAATTTTTCTTCACGTAATATTATAACTACCTACACTTTTTTGTATCAATTAACATGATAATTTTCATATCACTTTCCAATATTTGTTTTCATAAATTTTAGGAAAGGTATAAAATTATTTTAATAGTAATTTATATACACTTAAAAAAATGGGGTCCTTGTGTGATAAGTGTCATATTTTTTATTTTTTTTTGGGATTATAATGTTAGTACAGTCTTTTGATTTTAGTAATTTTCTTATAAACTTCCTTTAATTATAGTTTTTTATATTATGTACATTTATAAATTTTGTTGTTAAATATGGAAGATTTATTCATTCATTTCTTATGTTCTGATGATTATTTGTTGGATCCAAAAATCAAGACAAGATGAAGGGTAAAAGGGTCATTTTTGAAGATTTCAGAGTGCCACTCACCCAAGCTAACAATCAACTTGCTTGGACTAGTGAGATTACTTCAGCTTGAAGGAACCAACTCGCTTGGGCTAGTTATCACTAGCCTGGGCGAGTGACATAACTTCAGCCTGAAGGAACTAGCTCGCCTGGATGAGTTGGTCTGACACCTCTTGGACCATTTCATTTAAAAGCCATGCAAGCTGAAGAAGGCATGAGACCAGAAGCAAACGAACCCAAAGAGAGAGTACAACGTGAAATAAGATAGAAAAGTGGAACTAGAACAACAAAGAAGTGATTGTAGATTGCATCATTCATCAGTTCTTTTGTTGATATTGTGCTCTACACAATGATCGACTAGTTTCTCCAAAGTATTGGATGTAATCTTCGTACCATTATGTATATATAAATCTTTTCTACTCATTACTGGTGATTTCATTCTATTCGTAATGCTTGATTCTATTTGATCACTAGTTTCATGAAATTTGATTTTAAGTTTGACTGGAAAGTAGTCTTAGAATTTGGATTGAATGAATTTACTCCTTACGTTACCTTGCTAGGAATAGAGCATAACATTTTGATTGCAAATAGCACGAGATTATAATTGTAATGTTGAAATATTTATTGCATATGCGAGGAATCGATATTTGGTAAATATACTTAGGATTCTCGAATGTGAGGGATTGATTTGGGGTGATTTAATGTGTGCACCAATGATGTTAGAAAATGATTCATATGTATTAATATTAGTTGGATACTGAGGGTATGAACGATGAAATCTAATCCTACGTTTCTCTTGAATTAATTAAATTTGTTCTACTTGTTTTCATAATTTTTCATATTTTTGACGCACTAATTCCGTTATTTATGTTAAACCATGATATTTCGATTAAATTTGTTGAACATAACTATTGAACTATTTACTTTTATCAGAGAAACTTAGTAACTCAAGTCCCATTGAAGACGATCTTTTTTATAAAATCTGTAACCTGCAACGACATTGGTACGCTTGCCAATTGTCTAACAATGTGTTAGAAATGATGACACTTACAATCATAAACCAACAGGAGGGGGACGGGTTGAATTGGTTCTAAATCAAGTTTAGACCCAAATGAAATTTTTTCGCAAATAGCTTCCTTTAATCCAGTTAATCCAAGAGATTTAGGTGTGTTGTAAATATTCTTTGATCTCTTAAACTTCATTTAAACACTTAACTAATGATACATAACAAATATAAAATCTCAAAAGAAAAGAAATTTATACAAGAAGCAATACAAAAGCTTAAGGTTAGAGAAAAAGATGCACACAACAATTTATAGTGGTTCAATTTATAGAAAATCTACACCCAGTTGTTCCAAGCTAAGTAACCCACTAGGAGCTATGCATTATAACCTTTTGATTTACAAACAAACTCACAAAAAACATCCACACCATAAATATCTAAACTCTTGAAAATCTATCAAGAACTAAATCCTAAATGTAGAAAACCCTCTATATGAAATCCAATGAGAAACATACTTAATGCAAAAGGAAAAATAGAATCACAATTAAGGAAAGATTTCTTATGATATTTGAAAGATTGAAATACTTCCTATGTAGTCTCAAATACCCTTCATGATCCCATGCAAGGATCCATTGATCCCAATGTGTAATGATGTTTTCAATTAAGGATCAAAGTGGTGATGACACTTAGAGGTTCAGGAACTCTCTCACCGAAAAACATAGTGAAAAGTATTAAAGAAAATGTGTCACAGACAAAGTCCTTCAAAAAACTCATTTTTATAGCCTAAAAAAATAGTCGATTATGCCACATATATAGTCGATTAAATTGTTCTTCGTATCACCTGGATTTTCTGAAGAACAAATAGTCGATTATATTATCATTTAATCAACTGTTTGCGAAAGAGAAATTTTTTTTTAGAACTAGATAATTGATTAGACACTTAAGATAGTTGACTATTAGCAAGTTATTCTCAATTTTGAGAAAATAGATGCTCGATCTAGTCTACTATATTAGCTTATAGTAAATTATCTTGATGCATAATTGAAACTTAGTGATTTTAAAAACTAGGTTACGAAAGTTCCAATTCTTTAAGGCTCACTATCATGAATCAATGCAATGCTAATCATTTTGAGCATGTTAATCTACTTAACCTAGTTTAGGATGCATGTATGCAATGACTTCACACACAAAATCAAACATTTTAAGTATTAACAACCATCCTAATCAAGACTAGTGTTTCTTAATATACATCATCATTATGGATGGCAAACAACCTCATACCTGCGAGTAATTGCCCGCCCCCCACCTTGAGTTGACCGAGTTTTATTTTTGGGGACGAGGACGGGGGTGAGTAACCATTTTTTCTCGTACTCGTACCTATTACCTGCCTCCTTTAAGTCACAGATATATAAAATTACTTATGTAGCCTTACTTAGGGTTACACAAGTAAAGAGAGTAAGCATTTCCTAAAGATAGACACATGCTCAATGTTCACTCATCAATCATTCCTACTTTGTCGGCATCGTTGTTCATAGTTTGTACTCATTGCTCACTAGTGAGTAACGATGACTCACAGTTCCTCGGTTTTGCCGTTCACGGCCGCCGCAATGCCATCATCTCCGTTTATGACTTCAAGATCACCTCTGCTCTTATCTCCATTCACCTGTGCTCTTTCCGTTCAAGGTATTCCTTGATTTCCTTCCCTTTTCTCTTTCTGTTTCATTTTCTGAAATTCCTTCAAGCTAAGTTTATGAAATGCCATCATAGAGTTTAGAAGGGCACCAATCCAAAACAAAATAGTTTATATTGACACCAAATTAATCATAACAACAAGAGTATGGGAATTGGCAATGGAATAGAAGGCTTTGATAATTGGCTTAGGCTATTGTCATGCTTTGATGACCTGGCATTTTGATAATTGGTTACGGTCATGCTTTGATGAAGCTGGTTTATAAAAGGAAATATAATTTCAGAGGAATAAAAAGGATATGCAGATTCATATACATGCAAAGGGAAAGTTGAGTAATTTGTGTAAGGTTGGGATTTGGGAATATAAGGCATGGTATAGATAGTCATATATATAGGGAACTTTTTGGGCTTGGTTAGTAATTATTTATGTGGTCATCATCATATAAATATGTTCTAACTAATTGTTGGAATCATACTTGGTGAATTTTGGTTCTTTATCTCATTCTATAAATAGGATCTAACCAAAAAACTTACACTAACATTAGTCATAGAAAGGTTATGTCAAATCACTAACATTCTTATATCTTGGGTTACCATGATTTATTAATAGATATTGTTCATTGTAATATAAAATGGAATTTAATAACATTGCTAATAAGCGTGTGTAGGAAGTGTTTAGTATACTTTCCTTGATAGTTGAATTGTTTAAAATGACAACCAATTTCAATTTTTTTAATAAATAAAACCAATTAATTGAATTATTATGACTTGTACTTACCTTGATTTATTATGCTGCAAAAATATGAATATTGAAGAACTAACTCCATCATCTACACAAGAACCAACTCCACAAGAACCACCAATGAATGAATCTATCGGGGTAGGTCAAGGTCTTATGAATGACCCTATGCAAACACCCACTCTATACATGGTTGATATTGGCGAGTTATCAGCACACATAGGACATGGGAGGCTGAAAAGTGTTGTGTGGCAACATTTTGAAAAAGTTCAAGTTGAATGAAAGGATACAACTCAATGTAATTATTGCAAGAAGTTACTTGCATGAGAATCAAAGAATGGAACAAAGTACTTGCACTACCATATGAACCAATGTATGGTAAATGAGAGGGACGAAGGGGAAAACACTTCTTGTTCCAAAGTTTTCACAAAGTAAAAAGGAATTGGCATGTAGAAGTTTTAATCAAGAAGAGGCAATCAGATACCTTGCATGTGCAATTATCATGCACGAATATCCACTTTCAATAATGGATCATGTTAGGTTTAAGAGACTTTTGACTACACTTCAACCATAGTTTCAAATTCCTTCACAAAACACCTTGAAGAAAGAGATATTCAATGTCTATCAAGGTGAAAAAGAAATGGTCATGAAGTTGTTAGATACTAATGAAGGAAGAGTGGCCATTGCATCAGATATGTGGACAACAAACAATAAAAAAAGGTTATATGGCTGTCATACCTCATTTTGTTGATAGCTCTTGGACTCTATAAAGTTTCATTTTGAGTACAATCAATTTTAAGTTTATAACATTCCATATTGTGTTACTTGTTGATCTTTTTGTATAATAATATCATAGATGTTGGTTTCCTTATTATGTATTAGGTTCATTTATGTTCTTACACTTCACACAACTGAGAGACTTTGTATAGCTTTAATTGATTGTTTGCTTGATTGGAATATTGATACCGAATTGTCCACTATTACCCTAGACAATTGTAGTACAAATGATAGCATGATCAATAAGATTAAAGATAAGTTACAATTATCCAATTTAATCAAGGTAGGTTCTTTGCGTTATATGCGTTGTGTTGTATTATCCTAAATTTGATAGTAAAAGAGAGGTTAGGTGTTGTGAAAAAAAGGGTGGAAAAAATTCGTGAGAGTGTAGCATATTGGGCCACAACACCTACAAGGGTGGAAAAGTTTAAGGAGACTTCAAAACAGTTGAGAATTCCTTGCACAAAAAAGTTGTGTTTAGATTGTCCAACAAGGTGAAATTCCACTTTCAAGATGCTTGATACTATTATAATTTACAAGGATGTCTTTTCTCGGTTAAAATAACATGATCCTCAATACTCTTGTTTGCCAATTGATTCACATTGGGATTTTGCAAAGGATGTTTGTGGGAGGTTGAAATTGTTTAATGATATTATAGAAATCATTTCAAGCACCAAATACCCAACTACTAACCTTTATTTTCCTAAGATTTGTGATCAAGATTGCTATATAAATGGATTAACTCCTTGAATCAAGTAATTCAAGATATGACACAAAGTATGTTAAGCAAATTTGATAGTTATTGGAGTGTCATTCATGATATAATGGGAGTTGCTACTATTTTAGATCCAAGATACAAAATGGATTTGGTTGAACATTATTTTGACAAACTATATGATCTTTAATGCTATAGTCAAGTTACTAGGATTCGACAGTTGTGCTATGATTTAGTTTCTGAATATCAATTAAGAAAGAATGAAGGCTTTGCTAGTAGCTCTCCATCAAATGTGGGTAAGTTTGGTTCTGATGACATGACTGATTTTCAAATATACATGGCAAGAAAGAAAACGAGTAAACCTTCATCTATGAAAACAAAGTTAGATCATTACTTAGAGAAAGATAATTTTTCAATTACATTAGATTTTGACATCTTAACATAGTGGAAACAGAATGGGGCAAAGTATCCAACTTTACAAGCAATTGCAGGAGATGTATTAGCTATTCCAATCACTACTGTAGCTTTTGAATTTGCATTTAGTACCGGTGGTAAGATATTAAATCTTGATCATAGTAGACTTCATTTTACTACTTTAGAGGCTTTGATGTGTGGTAAAAGTTGGTTATGGAGCATACAAAATATATGTAACCTTTTTAATTCTTTACTTATCTTTTAATACTTTTTTTAGTTTTTAATTCATTAATTGCCACTTATAATACTATATTGATATTTGTAGGTTTAGGCTCTTAGTAAATTCAAGAAATAGCTACTTTAGTGAATGAAATTGAATCTAATGATGAAGGTGCCATTTATTTTAGATTTATCATTTTTTAATTTAATTGTTCATTTCTAATTTTCCATTTTTCTGAATATAGGTGAATTGTTGGTTAATGACATTACTCAACAATTGGATAATTAATAGATGCCATTCTTTGGTAAATTTACTTTTTTATTATTGTTCTTTGGTCTTTGTATTTACATTGGTTTTACTGCCCAAATAATGCTTGCACTAACTGCTGAATGTATTTGGTTTAGAAAATGTATTTACATTTCAACTGCTGAATGTATTTGATTCACAAAACCTTACACTAAATAATACTCTATTTTCATTTTGCCAGAACTAGGAAGAAATTTTGGACCAAGAACAAGTTATCAACTACTTTAAATTATTGAATGCTATCATTTTATTCAAATGAACTTTTGTTACAGACTTTTAATTTTTTTTTTTTTTTATAAATCTTGTTATAAACTTGTAATGTCATTCACTTGACGAAGTATGTTATTTGCACTGGTATTTTGAATCTTGTTTGTAATTCAATGGTTGGCAAAGTATGTTATTTGCATTATTATTTACTTAGAACATTGTCATCACTATGTAGCTTGTGTGTGTACAACTACGAACCACTTATTATGTTTGTGTTATGCACATTCAGGTATGATAATCCAATCAAGTTTGCTGCATTTTAAAAAATAGAATTTTGGACCGGGGACATGGATGGAGCGGGGATACCCAATCCCAAATGGGGACAGGTGTAAAAAAATTAACCGCATATAGGGATGGTATTTAGAACCAGGGACAAGGAAGGAACATCGAACCCGTCCATGTCTTGTCCCATTGCCATGCCTACTCATAATCAAAATAAAACAAAGAGTTACAAGTCTTCATCAACTCTTTATGTTTACACCATGGCTCCAACATATCTCCCTGCCTTAGCCTCTAACTGTTAGTACCCAGATAATGTCATCTTTTGCTTCCATACTAATCGTGTTAGTATCTAGATCCACATTTGAGACATTATTTAATTTTCGATTCTTCATAAATTATGTTGTGTTAGTTTTTTATTTTTATCAACAAAATGTTACTTTGTTAGTTTTTGATAGAAACGTTAGTTGAAAGATTTAAACTCGCAATCTCTCCTTCCTCCTTTTCCCTTCACCCTTTGTCAACAACTAGACCGACCTTCCTATTAAGTTGTGTTAGAGCATCTTTAGTGATAGATTTCAAATTGAGATCTTAGATTACTTTTTGGTAGACCTCATAGTGTCACATAGGATTGAAGATCTCTCAATATTTTTTTCATTTTTTTCTTTAGTGGTAGATCTCATTTTGAGATTTTAGGGAGAGAGGAAAAAATTATTCTTTTTTGAATACTATACAAATCTTCAGGGTTATTCTACAAAAACTCATTCTCCATGCTTGAGATCTGTTCACTTCTTTTATTGGGAGATCTAATGAAAATCAGATCTTGAATTCAAGATTCTTACTCAATATCCAACACTAAATGATACTCTTAATATTTTCATAGTTGAGACATGCATTATTTAATTTTTAATTTTCCCTTCCTCCATAAATTACGTTGGGCACTTGAAACCTTTATACGATTCTTCAATACTACTCCCAAAAGATAAAACCAGTTTTCTCGGATTTAAAATTAAAGCGGAAGACAAAGTCATACATTTTTACATGGATTTTTTCGTTTTTCTTTAGTAAAAAAAATCTAACAATTAAGAGAACAATAAAATGTTCCAATTTCACTATCCGCCACCATTGTTTAGTGTTCATAATCTACCTCTACTAGTCCATCAAAATATCAAAAAACATATGCAATCTTCTCAAGAGTAACCTTGCTTGTATTTGCGAAAGAGCTCCTCTGTCTTGGCACTCCTAAAGGCAAAGCACCCTACTAAATACACCGCAATTAAAGCAGCTAGAGCAACGATCAATATCACATTGGCCCTTCTCCACTCTACCCTAAGGATTGCCAACAAACCAGCTTTACAAGAGTCACAGTTGTAGCAAAGTTGTGCTTGGTCGTTGCTCCATTTCATGCAATCCATGTCTTCTGCTGTGTTGATAGGGCTAATCCAATACGTTGGGTTCACTAGTGTAACCACATTTTGTTGGTGGCTTGCAGCATAGTGACTGTATGAGAAGAAAGAATAAAAAGGAGTTAAAACAAAAGGAATAAAAGAAAAGAATTAACTATATTTTTAGTCCCTAATTTTGTTTTTGAAATTTGACTTTTAGTCCTTAAATAAAAGATTGACCGATTAAGGTTTCTTATTTTTTTTTCATTAAGATTTTTATTCTCTAAACTTTTGTTTCACTAGTCAAAGTTTCTAATTTTTTTTTTTAAAAATCAATTTTTAATCTTTAAACAAAAGTTTGAATCCGTTAATTTTATTTATTTAATAAGATTTTAAGGATTGAAAATCGAATTGTTTTAAAAGTTTATGAATTAAAAACTTTTATGAAAAAAAGTTGAGGAACCTTAATTAGTTAAATTTTTATTTAGAGATTAAAGTCAAATTTCATAAAAGTTGAAAAACATTAATTTGTCAAATTTTTATTTAAAGATTAAAAATTGAATTTTAAATAAATTTAGAAACTAAAAACTTAATTAATCGTATAAAAGATGATTAGTTGAATAACATGTTATGGGGCTCAAAAATTGAAAGGAAGATAACACGTGGTAGAAGAATCCCGGTTTATTACTTCTTTAAACTTTTGTTTCTTCTATCTCATCTTTCTTTTGATAAGAAGGCAGATTTCTCAAGTGATGGTTACTTGTGCAATAATTTGCTTAGTGAACAAAATTGTGTTCAAATGGAATATAAAATCTTCACAGCTATGAAAGGATAATAGTTACGAACTTTCAAAATATTTAATTAGTTGCATGCTTTCTAGATTCTAGAGAAATTGAAATAGGTGTATGAAAATAAAAATTGAAAAAGGACGAAGGAAATGTTTGTTGTGTTTATAGAAGTTATCATTATGATTTACTTCCCAGGATTCTGTTCTCGCGCGTGAAATAGAGACCAGAATCATCATTTTAGTTTAGTACAAAATAATCATGACTATTTTTTTTTTATAAAACTTCTTGTAAATTGTCTACATCATAGATCATACATTAATTGTTTTAGGTGTGTTTTGAATATCAGTTTCACTAAACGCGTTGAAAAATGCTTGTTTCTCGTATTGTTTTAGTTTTTGCTTAGAATACATGTTTTTGCATGAGTTTAACGCTTAACCAAATACACATTTCCTTATACAAAATTCCTCTTTTTTTTTTATTTTTTTTATTAAGAATATACAAAATTCCTCTAAGTGCAAATGCATTAATTAGTTAGATAGAAATTATTTAAGAAAACCAAATCCTCAAAACTTTAAGAGTAAATTTGGCAAAAGAAAAAGTATTAACAAATTTACAATTACTAACTAAATTATTAATATTTTTAATTCTTATAATATGATTAAAAGAGTCCTATCATAATATAGGGTCAATTTATTTAAGCTTAATTTTTTTTAATAAAATAAGAATCTTTTTACTTTTTACTTTTTACATATGTTTGTCTAATTTTTTAAATTTTGTTTTTAGTTTTTCTAAAAAAAATTCTTATCTTCTTTTTATAAAATCACTTTTATAAAATTTATTTTATTTTGAGAATAACTTTTTTTTTAAGTTTAAACAAATTTTTCATAATCTATGTTACAGTGGGTTTCTTGCCATTTGCAAGGTCTTCAATTCAATGTCCTAATTCTTAACTATTCACTTCTCTTTTTAAAAATTTATTTGTTCTCATATTGTTTTTAATTTCTAGATATATTAATTATTTTTTCTTATGTACTCTTATTTAATTATTCTCTCTTCAAACATTAATAAAAAATAATTAAATATATAAAGAGATAAGAAAAAAACAATTTTAAAATGATAGTATAAATAATTAATAAATTCAATATAATTAACTACTTTTTATAACCGACATGAATTAGTTAAAAAATATTATAATTAAAGAAAAAAGAATTACATATAATTGATTGTAACTAAGACTTAAGTCTAATTTAAAACCTTGTGGACACCATACACTGATTCACTTAATACTCAACACCATAAAAAATAACATATTATTCTTTTTGTTCCTATATATAATAAGATCAAATTACTTACCTTATTAAGATTAAAAAAATAATTAATTTAATTGATAATAATAAATTAATCTTAATTTTTTAACTTTTTAAAATTATTCTTATCATTAATATTTCTTTCTCTTCTAATAATTTATCAATATATTCTGTTTTTTCTTTGAATGAAAAATATTTCTAATCTAAAAGTAATTTGTTCAGTTCGTGATGAATAGAAATGTCCAGCAAGTATTACTAGATTATTTAATATATGATCGTACTCTCACTCTAGAAGTATCTACAGGAATTAAATACTTCCAACAAAAAGATCACAATGCTAGAACACCAAAACTGAGGTGAGGTGTGTGCACTGTGTGTAAGGAAAGGAGAGAGTATGAATTGCGTACTTTTTCCTCTGAATGCAACCACTATTTATAATGTGCTTACCTCTGAAGCAGTTGTAATGTTATCCGATATTCCCGGCTGAGATCTTCAACCGCTTGGCATCATAATCCTTGAAATGTTCAGCAACCACGGCCTTATTTTCGGTTGAGATCAATGAACCACTACTCCTCAATGGACCTTGTTGCTAGGCCCATCTACCAAATCCATAACATAATTAATTACCTAGGATTAGGTGTGCATTAAGGAAGACCTGAGCCGTTTGGTAGCGTTGATCCAAGTCAGCACATATATTATTCGAAGACAACTTCTAATGACTAATGCCATCCCACTTGTTGGAGCTTCTAACCCTTCGACGAAGCCAAATTGAGAAGTCATCCATGCGATATTCCATGTACGATCGATTGGGCTCAATGCTTCCACGGCCTCTAAGGATCACAACATAGGTGAAAACCACCAAGGAAACCAGCAACACAATAAGCATAAGCATGGCAATGAGGTACAATACAAGTAGCGTGGGGATTCTCCAAAATGCTCCTACGAACCCTGCCAGAGCCACCACAAGGATCAGAACCCCCAAGATTATGACTGGCCATTGTAGAATTTTGACATAGGAATCGCCTGGCTCCGTTGTTAGCCACCGATGGTTGTGATTGAGAGGAGCACCGCAACGAAGTTAATGGCGCCTATGAAATTGTTGCTCAGTGCCATTTTGGTGAGATTGTGTTCAAATGACTTTGTTTTTTACTTTTACCTTAAGGAATTGAATATGGTATCAAGAAATTTACAACAATCATACACCATGTTCAACCAACTGAGCTAGATTGGTGTTGAGATGACTTTGTTTAATTAAGAGGAATGGTATTTGGTTCTTGAAAATGAGTGAATATTGAAATGGAGTGGGGCTTGGACAACGAGGAGATAGTGGTTAATTTTAGATTTTAGATGCCCAATATAGAGGTGTCATGTTTACTAATTAATTAACCCACATGAATTTGTTCCTTGCCTTGGATGAGAAAAAACTTCTTTAGCAAAGTTGTAACAATTTAAAAACTGGGATTTTCATGTTCAGGTCACATTCGAGGAACACTTTATGGACAGGAATACCTTGTAAATTAATGCAAAGGGAGAGAGAAAGTAGAGGGCAAACATAAAAAGGTTGACAGCCATTAGCAAATATTATGCAGGTCTTTGGACAAGATCAGAAGAAAGAATCCACTTGTCCCCATGTCTTTGCAGCATCTAAACTGACACATCTCTCATGTCTTTTGGAGGGGGCAACAATCCAAAACACAAATGAATGATGGTTTACATAAGTGTTATTAGCTTAATTAAGTGATTCAAATTCTTAGTTGATTTTTGGATATGAAATAAATCGTATTGGAAGAAAAATATCTATCTTGTGTGTGTTCGCGGTTTCCAATAAAAATTAGTCACTACTTTCGAAGAGAGTTATTTCGTACCAATAATATGCTAAAAAACAAAAAAAGGGAGCCAATTTTTTTCTTGTTTTGTAGTAATTTAAATATTAAATTTATAATAAATACTTATTTAATAATAATTAATAATTAATAATTTTTACAGAAATTATTTACTTGTTTTACATAAAATCAAAATTAATTTTTATTTCAAACTGTAAAGGATATTGTTGATTCAAGAGGAGTCATGAGAAGTTGGACAAGGAATCAAGCTTTGGAGTCTTGTGCTTTCAACATGCCTCATTTCAAAAGTGCCATGGAAGCTTGAAGATCAATTTGATTCTTGTAAAAGGAAAGAAGTGGTATCTGATAATCCAGTGTGCATATCATGCATATCATTCATTTAGGATTGTTAGATTGAAGGCTAACGCAAAAGTATTTAATAAATAAGGTAGATTAAAATAAAGTTTTTGGAAAAATGGAGTTTTCCTGTTTTAATCGATTACAAATATGTTGGCATTGATTATTTTGTTCTTCGTGCCTTCTGGAAAACAAATTAAGAACATTGTAATCGATTACATATCGAATTAATCAATTACCTAGGCTAAAATTGAAATAACAAACTTCCTGTCTTAATCGATTACAGAAGCTCGTAATCGATTACATATTATGCCTATGGCTAACATGTTTTGCTAATTTAATCGATTACTTATCGGTTTAATCGATTACATAGTGCATTTTAAAATATTGGTCTTTCTGTCTTAATCGATTACTAAAAACAGTAATCGATTACTCAGTGTATTTGGAAAATCATGAGTTCCTGTCTTAATCGATTACGTGACGGGATAATCGATTATAATATTCATAGCTCAAACTCAGAACGTATCAGAAACACTTTAATCAATTACATTCTTGAATTAATCGATTACATATGCTAAATAATCAATTACAGGAGCGTGTTTAATCTTTCAGTTAGAAAGTTGTTATAAATAGAACTCATTGCTCTGTGATTTTAGTTGTTGAACAATTCGAATTCTGGGCAATCACAAACATTCATGAGCTTTCATTAGTGAGTTTTCTGAGTTCAAAAACGTCTTAGCTTCACCAAAATTCATATGGGTTTTTGATTTGATGAGTGAAGCATCATTGAGTCTCAAGGAGTAAGGAAAGGGATGCATTGAATCTGTTATTCTTTCTTTCAACCTGGTGAATCATACATTATCAGGTGAATTCGTTCCTTATTCTTTGTGGTTGTAAATCTGTTATTTGATTTCTGTGAAGATTGGCTTATTGTAAATGGGTTACTTGCATGATAACTAGAGATAGTGTTTCTCTAGGGGTTGCTGAGTAGTGTTCTCAGTGGGGTTGGTCTCTAAGAATCTAATAGTGTTTTAGATCTCTGAACTTTATCTAGGGTTGATAAAGAGAGGCTTGTAATATCTTGTAAAAACATTAATTTGCAATAGTGGAACTCCATTCTAGTGATGAGTGGAAGAACTGGATGTAGCTTCATAGTGTTTTAAGTGAACCAGTATAAAATTGTGGCTGATCTTTATTCTATTCTCTTCATCTCTTTATTGCTTTGGTTTGTGAATCAAATTATTTGCACAGAAAGATTTCAGTTGTCTATTGATTTTCTTGACAGAGGAATTTGATTGAATATAAGACTCTTGGTTTCAAACAATTTTTAAAAGTGATAAAGATCCTGTGGAAACTCTGATTATAAAATTTTTAAATATCAAGATACAACCAATTCACCCCCCTCTTGGTTGTATTGAAGTATTCCTATCATTTTCAATTGGCATCAAGAGCTGGTTCTTGAAAGTTACTCAAGTGACTTTTTCTTTTCAAAAAGAAATATGAATACTTCACAAGTAACCTTTAAGGAGGGTGCCTCTTTAAACAGACCTCCTATGTTTGAAGGGGAACACTTCAGTTTTTGGAAAAATAGAATGAAAATATTTATTCAATCAAATGACCCAGGAGCATGGAATGCAATAGTGAAGGGTCCTTTTATTCCATAGAAAACTGTGGCAAATGAATTGATTTCCAAAGAATGGGATGAGATGTCTGAGGCTGAACAAAGGGCTGCACAATATGATTTTAAAGCTAAAAATATGATCACCTCTGCACTTTCCTCTGATGAATTTTTCAGGACTGTGAGATGCAACAGTGCAAACGAAATGTAGGAGATGCTTGAAATTACTCATGAAGGAACTGAGGAAGTTAGAAGATCAAGGAAGCATACTTTGATCCATGAATATGAAATGTTCAAGATGAACACTAATGAGAGCATTTCTCAGCTGCAGACCAGATTTACTCATATTGTAAATCATCTTTTGGGTCTTGGAAAGGTCTTTGACACTGAAGAATTGAACATCAAAATATTGAAGTGTTTGACAAGACCTTGGCAACCAAAGGTTACAACAATCAAGGAGTCCAAGGA
>PYAF01003534.1:284137-299263 GCA_007407185.1 Glycine tomentella | reverse complement strand
CATGATGAGCTTAATCAGTTTAAGAGGAATGAAGTTTGGGAACTTGTTCCTAGACCATCTTCTCTTAAACCCATTGGCACAAAATGGGTTTTCAGAAATAAACTTGATGAAAGTGGAATCATAGTAAGAAATAAAGCTAGATTGGTTGCTAAAGGCTATAACCAAGAGGAAGGCATAGACTATGAAGAAACTTTTGCTCTAGTTGCAAGATTGGAAGCAATCAGGTTATTACTTGCATATGCATGTCTCATGGATTTTAAACTTTTTCAAATGGATGTTAAAAGTGCATTTTTGAATGGATACATTGAGGAGGACATATATGTTGAACAACCTCCTGGTTTTACTGATTTCAAACATCCAAACTATGTTTATAAACTGAAAAAGGCACTTTATGGTTTGAAACAAGCTCCTAGACAATGGTATAAAAGGTTAAGCAAATTTCTGCTTGAACAATCTTTCACAAGGGGCAATGTTGATAAAACCTTGTTTATCAAAACGCATGGCAATGATTTCCTATTGGTTCAAGTTTATGTGGATGATATAATTTTTGGTTCTACTAATCACTTGTTGTGTAAGGATTTTTCATCAGCTATGCAGAAAAAATTTGAGATGTTAATGATGGGTGAACTAACATTCTTCCTTGGAATTCAAGTAAAGCAATTGAAGAATAGAACATTTCTCAATCAATCCAAGTATTGTCTTGAAATTATCAAGAAATTTGAGATGGAGAAAAGCAAGGATGCTGCAACTCCCATGGCTACATCAACATATCTTGATTCAAATGAAAGTGGAAAGAAAGTTGATGAGTCTAAGTACAAATAAATGATTGGATCTTTGCTCTACTTGACAGCTAGTAGACCTGATATAGTGCTCAGTGTTTGCTTATGTGCAAGATATCAAGCAAATCCCAAAGAGTCTCATCTTACTGCTGTAAAACGGATCCTCAAATATCTCAAAGCTACACCTAGAGTTGGTCTTTAGTATCCAAAAGGTGCTTCTATCAATGTTATTGGTTATTCTGATTTGATTTTGCAGGGTGCAAATTAGATAGAAAAAGCACAAGTGGCACTTGTCATCTTCTAGGAAGTTCATTAAGCTCATGGCACTGCAAGAAACAATCTTGTGTTGCATTATCTACTGCTGAAGCTGAATACATCTCAGCTGGAAGTTGTTGTGCACAAAGCTTGTGGCTAAAACAACAAATGCAAGACTATGGAGTACAATGAATGAAATTCCTCTGCTATGTGACAATACAAGTGCTATAAACATATCAAAGAATCCAATAATGCATTCAAGGACAAAGCATATTGAGATCAGACATCATTTTCTCAGGGATCAGGTTCAAAAAGGTAACATAAAGGTAGAATTCATTGACACCAATAACCAACTTGCTGATATATTCACAAAACCATTATCAAGGGATAGATTTTATACACTCAGAAACATGCTAGGTATTCTAGATGAAAGTAACATAAACTAGCTTGTTCTATATCTGTTTTGTGTGATGAATTAAAGCCAAAATGTCACAAGAATGTATGATTGTTTAGAACCTTGCATAAAAGCTGCTAAATGCTCTGTATCTGATAAACTGACTAAAATAATCGATTACACCACGGGTTAATCGATTGAAATCATTAAAAATCACATTCAGTATGAAATTCGTGCTCATGTAATCGATTACATATATATGGTAATCGATTATTCTTCATATTGCCAGAATTCAACTATTTCTGGAATAATCGATTACACATCGAGATAATCGATTACATTGATCAAAATTCTCTAAATGAATGCATGTCTCACTAGGATAATCGATTACTAAAGACTTGTAATCGATTAACTTCATCATTAGAAGTGATAGTCTCCCTGGAATAATCGATTACCACTCGGGATAATCGATTACTTATGCTTTGATACCTGTATAATTCATAAAAGTTATCAAATGATCGATTACTTTACAATATAATCGATTACTAGTCATCTTCAACCTCTGACAGAGAATGAAATAATTGATTACTTAAATGAGATAATTGATTACTGTGTTCTTTTTGTGACTCATTTGCTCTGGAATAATCGATTACATAACGAAATAATCGATTATTCATACTGTTGAACTTAATCTGATAGGTTTTTATGGGAAAATTAACTGCCCAATCCATTTTAAAACGAACCCTATGTCATTAAACTGTCACCAACAACTATATTTTTTGAAATTATGGACGTTTGGGAGCCTCATTAGTACCTATAAATAGTGAGAGTTCATATCAAATAAATTGCACCATTATCTTTCTCTCTCTCTCTCTCTCTCTCTCTCTCTCTCTCCGTATTTTTTGTCATTTCTGAGTCTTGTTTGTGTCCTAAACTTCATCCTGTAACCATGTCTAACCTAACACCAAAGAGAACTAGAACCTCCAAGAGGAAAGCTGGTGAGTCCTCCTCTAACCCACCTCCTCCTCAACCAACTAATAGGCTTGACTTGTGATTCTCCACTGAGTCTGACAAAATTAACTATCTTCAATTCAATGCAACCAAGCCTATTGCATCTCCCAAATATGTAGATTTAGATTGGTTCATTAGGGAGGGATTCCAATTTCCTGCCTTCCTTGAAGCCCAAGGGATGAGAAGGTTCTTAGAAATGAAGGGTACTTTTTACCCTGATTTAGTTAAAGTCTTTTACACTTGCTTGAAAGGATCAATGCAAGGGGACATGAAGTCCAAAGTGAAGGGAGTTGAAATGAGAATTACTCCAGTCATTTGGGAATCTGTGGCTGGGGTAGTATGTGAGGGTGCTAGAAGGTTTGATGAAGAACCTGAGGGATATAGTAAGATGGACACTTATAGAGAGATGCTTCATGATCCTCACATGAAGCTAAGGTCTAGGCTGGGTACAGGACCTATGACTGCTGAGGATAGACTCCTCCATTATATCATTACCTACATTATCACTCCTAGGGCCACAAATCATGCCCAAGCAACTGATAAAGACCTCCAATTGGTCTATGGGCTGAAGAACAATATACCTATGAATTGGGTGCTTATCTTTGAGGAAATCATGCTCAAATCCAAGAGGCTAGTGAACTACCCATTCCCATATCCTGTCTTTGTCTCTAGGCTAATTGATCACTTCAACATTGATGTTGAGAATGAAGTGATTGACAACACAAACTCCTCCAATAGCCAAATAAAGGAGAAACATCTTACTAAGATGGGAATGAGGAAAACACCCAATGGATGGGTGATGGCAAATCAACAGGCAGCTGTTGCTGAAGGAGAAGAGATTGCTGCAGATTCTGAAGAAGAAGAGCAACCACAGCATCCTCAGTCTGCCTATTCTGACTTTGAATCATTGATGATTCAAAAGATGGATAGCATGCTCAAGCTTCAAGAGGATTTCAAGGCTGAGACCCATGGAGCTTTGGAAGAAATTAGGGAGCGACTTGATTCAATTGAGGCCAACATGAATGATAATGCCTCAATTGAATTTTAGGATTGTTTAGATTTTTTTTTTTGTTTGCTTGTATTTGTTTTTATAGTTTTAAGTTTGTTTTAAAATTTCCTATGTACTACCTCTTACATACTTAATATTAATAGTATTTGCATTTCCAGTTCATTATCCACTGTGCATGAATTGTTTTTGACTTTTAACAAGCCAAATAGGGGGAGAATTGATTAAAAGGGAGTGATTTGAAAAACACTGAGTGATTTGAAAAGCACTCTGTTTGCCCCTGTTTTTTGGTTCAGTTTTTGGTTAAAAATTTGAAATGAATGATTGCTGGAATTTAGGGGGAGTAACTGTATAAAATGGAAACTAATGAGTTTGTATAATGCTTAATTGAATGTTTCATGAATCACAAATGCTTTAACACTTGTGTCTTGACAAAGGAAATTGAAAATTTACAGGTTTTAAAAGCTTGAAGTTCATCTGCTGAATTCTCAATTAATCTCCAAGTCTCAGTGCTTAATCAACTTGAAGATTTGACATGTTTAAAACCAAAAAGGGAGAGATTGTTGATTCAAGAGGAGTCATGAGAAGTTGGACAAGGAATCAAGCTTTGGAGTTTTGTGCTTTCAACATGCCTCATTTCAAAAGTGCCATGGAAGCTTGAAGATCAATTTGATTCTTGTAAAAGGAAAGAAGTGGTATCTGATAATCCAGTGTGCATATCATGCATATCATTCATTTAGGATTGCTAGATTGAAGGCTAATGCAAAAGTATTTAATAAATAAGGCAGATTAAAATAAAGTTTTTGGAAAAATGGAGTTTTCCTGTTTTAATCGATTACTGATATGTTGGCATCGATTATTTTGTTCTTCGTGCCTTCTGGAAAACAAACTAAGAACATTGTAATCGATTACATATCGAATTAATCGATTACCTAGGATAAAATTGAAATAACAAACTTCCTGTCTTAATCGATTACAGAAGCTCGTAATCGATTACATATCATGCCTATGGCTAACATGTTTTGCTAATTTAATCGATTACTTATCGGTTTAATCGATTACATAGTGCATTTGAAAATATTGGTCTTTCTGTGTTAATCGATTACTAAAAACAGTAATCGATTACTCAGTGTATTTGGAAAATCATGAGTTCCTGTCTTAATCGATTACGTGACGGGATAATCGATTATAATGTTCATAGCTCAAACCCAGAACGTATTAGAAACCCTTTAATCGATTACATTCTTGAATTAATTAATCTATTACATATGCTAAATAATCGATTACAAGAGCGTGTTTAATCGATTATTTTCAGTTAGAAAACTGTTATAAATAGAACCCATTGCTTTGTGATTTTAGTTGTTGAACAATTCGAATTCTGGGCAATCACAAACATTCATGTTAGTTGATGTTATGTTAAATGACGAAGACTAGGGTTTGATAGTCAAACTACTTTCACATTGTGTGAGAGTTTGCAAGAAAGAATAGAACAATGATGTGGTGCGTTAGATATAAATATTTTACAATTAATGGCTAAAATATGTAAGGACTACCATGAGATACATGCACTGGGTTATTTGTTTTATATATATATATATATATATATATATTACGGGGTGGAAGCAAGACTTGGGGGAAGGGACTAAGACAGACAAAGCATCAATGGAAAGCATGAATTGAATACGAATTTCACATGGTTATGCTATGAACAATAACAAATGCACGAATGTAAATTTGGAACATAAAATAAAATGAAACTCTCAAGCGCGGAAAATCGTCGGGATGAGAAGAAAAGTATTCAATTACAGAATCAAAACATGCAATATGAGAAAATAAGATTTTATTTCTCAAAAATAAAGATTACAAAAGATTGAAACTCAGAGGTATACCTAAGGAGAACTCTCTGAAAGAAAAAACTTGATTACAACATGAGGGACACAACCCTTTTAAAGACAAATAAAGTTCCTATTGCTACAGTTCCGGTAAGATTAACCCGAAAACCTACTGCTATAGTATACAGTATCGAATAGTAATCTGCCGAAGGAAAAGATCATGTCATGCTGATGGCACACAAACTTCAGTCTTCAACTAGATTGATTCCAAAGCAGTCGTCTTCATTCTGATAGAAGTCGTCGGAAGATTGGGAGGAGGCTTCAACTGGTTCGTCTACAGGATTCTTGGAAGAGGAACAAGCATCTTCATTCTCCTTCTCCAAAAGATTAAAGATCATCTTCATCTTCTCAATGAACTTTTCTTTTAAGGAAGATGGCACCAAGGCTACTATGGTTGTTGATCTTTGATTGAGGAATTTGCAGGTTTCAGGGTCTGCTGCTTTGGTCAATTTTGGATGACTCTTGAACCAAAGCGATACTTGGTCAGGATGGGCTCTAGAGTGATCAAATTGGGACCACTATTTGACAAGAGCTTGCCTCCTGAGCATTGATAATTTTCCTTTGACTGAGACATTACCATAGACATATCGCCACTGGAAAATCCAGGTTAGGGGAAATTTACTAAAGAAGTGTAGATCCACTGGGAAAGGATCATCAAGATGATCAAACTTCTTTGTAAATGTCATTAATCCAGATACTACCTCAGAAGGAAGTATCTCCAGGATTGGTCCATAAAAATTCCACCAATGTACAAACCACTCAGGAACCTTGTATTGGACATTTTGTTTGAAATAAATAAGCCAAGAATGCATAAAGTCTTTATTTTGAAAATGAAAGACGTTATACCTGGCATCTTGATAATCTCAATAAGAAAAACCAATGGGTTCATAGTTTTGAGATTTTTTTTTATTTTATTTAAATCTCCAAATTCTCTAGGTGTTAAAACCTTAAGGATTTGCAGATTTGAATAAGCAATTTGATCATAATCTTTATTTTTATGATGTTTAATCTGGACCAAATTAGTATCTACCAAAATAAATTCATAAAAATGTCTTGTTTTAAAAAGGGAGATTGGCAAATAATGAAACTGATTACCCTGAAATTCTATAGGGAAGATTTTCTGGGGGACTCTGTTGGATTTAGGATCCCAAAATTCAGTTTCCATCTGAATAACATCCTGATACTTATTTTTTGGGATGTACTGGGTTTGAGATTTAGGCTTTTGGACTGCTAAAGGTTCAGGTTACTGAGCAATGGCTTTGTCTTTTGGTTGATGAAAGGTTAAAGGGGTTTCCTTCATGTTTTTGATCATGGTGGCTAAGCTTTCATTGTCTTCTTCTTCAGACACAATGTCTGCCCAAGATTTTCAAGGAAGGCCTTTGGGAAGATGGGAAAGACCTATATCTTGAAAGGTTAATAGGGTGTTTATCTCCATGGCATAATCATCCTTTGTTTGAGGTTGAGGTTTTGATTTTTGAATAGATGACTCAGTAAGAGATTGAGGTAACCAAGTAGATGACCCAGATTGGGTTGATGACCCTAATTTAGATTTGGATTTATCCTTGGATTCTTCTTCCTGCTTAGATGAAGATCTGGACCCTGTATGGGTGATTAAACCAGCCACGACTAGTTTGGGTTTGGTGCTCCTGCCTCTCCCTCTTCCTCGTGAAGAGAAAGATTTAACCGAGTTTGGCATTTGGCTATCACTGATTTCTCCTCTGTAAATATTCATGAGTAAGATAATCAGGTAGAGAGTTTAAGGTACCTTTAAGGAATTCAATTTCAAAATCAAAGATACTTAAAATTACTTGCCAACGGGCAAAAATATGTTTGGATGCAAGGTTTTTAACATCTTTTTGTAAAATCTCTTTTGCAGACTTACAATCAACACAGATTAAAAACCTTTGATTTAACATATCAGATTGAAATTTAGATATGCATAAAACAATTGTCAAAACTTCTTTTTTAACAATTGAATAATTCTGCTGAGCAGGATTCCAATGTTTTGAAGTAAATATAATTATTTGTTCTTTGCCATTAACAGACTCTCCATTCATATTCACCAAAAGGGACAATGAAGGTTGTCTCATAACAATCACTATCCTTGATTTGAATTTGCCAAAATCCAGATTTCATGTCAAATTTAGAAAAAGATTTTAGCAGAAAAAAGGTGATTGAGAAGATCCTTCTTATTAGGAATCGGATAACGAATCCATTGAAGGGCTTGATTAAGAGGTTTATAATTAATAACTAAGCGAGGGGTGCCACGCTCAATTTCGGCTTGTTTATTAACATAAAAAACCGAACAAGACCAAGGACTCTTGCTCTTTCTAATTAATCCCTTTTGCAGGAGATCCTGGATCTCCTTTTCGCAATGACCGAAAAGGTCTTGGCCCATCTGAATAGGGCGCGCCTTGGTAGGGATTTGTCGATCATTAAAATCCTTTTCATAAGGAAGATCAACAATATGCTGCTTTCTTTGCCAAAATGCATTAGGAAGGTCAGCACAAATAGAATTTTGGATTTGATTTATCAAAACTTTAATTTTGTTTTGAATAACAGGTTGATTAAGCAAATCATCAATTTTCTTATAAGAAATTTCTTCTTTAAGATAATTAATTTGATTTTACTTAAAAATGATTGGGTTCAAATTTCTAACAATAGGATTTTTTAGAAATCTGAAAGTAATGGATTTATTCAAATAAGTGGTGGAAATACCCTTATCAGAAATGGTTATAGGAAAAATAGATTTGATAAAAGGTGTTCCCAAAATAACTGCATTTTTAAGATTGTTGACTAAGAGAAAAGAAGTTTCAACTTTAAAATCATCATTTTCAATAAAAGCGTTTGAAAGTTTAAAATTGACATGAAGCTTAAAACCACTGGCGGTACTAAGTCGCTCAGAAGTTTTTTCAAAATACTTAGTTGGAATTAATCCTTCTTGAATGCAGTTTGAATCTGCCTCTGTATCAAACAGAGCTTCAGTTTCAAGGATGAAGGTTCCAACAATAATTTTTATTTTAATATAAAACTTCTGAATTGTTAATTGGTTAATTAATTCAAAAATCTTTGGAGGAACAACTAAATCATTAGGAGAATCATTATCAAAAGGTTGATTATTCTAAATAGGTTCTTCCTCATCAGTTTGATCGCCAAATTGCAAAACACTCAAAATGTTCTGGTGAACATTTTGTTGTTCCTTAATAAGGCGAATTTAAGCTTTCAGTTGATTAGCTCCATACTGAAGATCCTGGATGGTTATGAGTTTAACAATACTCATTTCAAATTTCTTAAGAGTTTCTTGAATATTAAACTTGTTATTAATTAACAAATTGTTTGATCTAGAAGATGAAGAAGTTGATTCATTAAAAGATTGTTTAAGTTTTAACAAAAGATTTTTCTTCTCTTCAGGATCAGAAATTGAATTAATCACCTCAAAAAGAATATCTTGCTCCCGGGTAAGGACATTGATTTGGGAAGAAAAAGGACAGCCTTCATCAGTCGAAGATAAATCATCCTCTTGAATTTGATTTAGATTCTCTGAAGAGTGACTCTCAGAGAATTCCTTATCAGATTCTTCTTCGGAGGAAGATTCTACTAAGAGCTGATTAATCTGTTCTTCAACAGAGCGTTCATGGTTGAGGTTCCTAAGCTTCTTCTTAAGCCTACAATACTGACTTTTATGGCCAGGCTTGCCACAAGTCCAACAAACTATAGGTTTCTTAAGAATGTTAACCTTATCAAAGGGAGGTTTGGTTTGGAATTCTCCCCTAAGCTTCCTAGGTGGAGTTCCAAATTTATGACAATGATAGATAGATTTCTTGGGTTTATTGCTCTTAGGGTTATGATTGTGCTTCTTGGGTTTCCTAGGCTTGGAACAAGGAAGACCAAACTGCTCACAGAAATTACCCAAATCTCTGCGATTTTCAGCCTTTTCTTTGCCAAACTGATATTGGATTTTATCATCTTGACAAATCTTTAAGGCGACTTTCGGGATGTAATCAATAAGTTGACCATAACTTAATTGCTTGTAAGGGATCTCATTGTTGGGATGCTGACTAAAGATTTTATCCTTAACCTTATACCTTAAGGATTTTGGAAGACTAGCAAGAATTTTTTTTTCCAAAAAGTTTTTTGGCTATCTTCTCGGGTAAAGACTCTGGTCAGGAAGGTATTGTTACCACCTAAAGTTAGATAGGGTTTTACCCCTAAGATTAGAAAGGAGTTCGGTAGACCTATCTTTCCATAGACTGAAATCACCTATGAAATGATGAACTATGGTGAAGATT
Source organism: Glycine tomentella (assembly GCA_007407185.1). Classification (NCBI taxonomy): domain Eukaryota; kingdom Viridiplantae; phylum Streptophyta; class Magnoliopsida; order Fabales; family Fabaceae; genus Glycine; species Glycine tomentella. The sequence continues at coordinate 289,637 of PYAF01003534.1, read as the reverse complement.
AACTGGTTGACAGAATCAGGGATGGGTTTATCATCATGGGTCAACATTGTGCCATCGTTTTCCATTTTGATAGCACTCTGGATGGTAATCTTGTGCTCCTCGGACAACTAGTTATCCTACCAGCCTTTTAGTTACCCAGTGAAACCGGAAACTAAAATATTTTACAATAATTGCTTTCGTGCAGTTATGGGATGTACCATAGGTCGTAACAACCACGGTCATCTATTGGAGGATACTAAGGATTTGGTACTTGGTTTTACCATCTATGTTCCACTCATAAATGTGGTTGGCATTAAAGGATTTGGAGTGTTCCCTTTCTTCTAAAAGGAGATCAGGAGCGGTTGCCCTATTGTAATAAAGCTTAAAAGGTTGCTTCCAATTGGGCTGGTTTCTAATAAGATTAATTTGGACAGACCTATCAGAGTCAAAGTTACCATTTTCTGACCCAGCTTGGTTAAGGACATTGATTTCTTTATCTTTGTCCTTTTGGGCTTCATGCCTAGATCTAGCCCTAGTGAGGGTTGGTCTAGAATGGGCTTCTTGCGAAGTCTGAGGAGTATCATGAATGATAATAAAAGTTAATCCTTCAAGTTTTTCCTTAGACTCATCAGAAGGATGACTAGGAGATTAGTTGAAAGCTTTGAGTTTGGCTAACTCTTTCCTAAGCTTATCAATGATCCTAAAAGGTTTAAAGATTGGGGTTTGAATAGTCTTAGAGGAAGATGCACTAGCTTCTAGACTCAAACTAGGTTTTTCTCCTAATTTTTCCCCTATGATCTGGAGGTACTTGTTGGTATACTTAGATTGTTCCATAAGATTCTTAATATCTTTGGAAGATATGGGTTCAGACTCATCCTTATACTTAAAAGGTAAGGCATAGATCAAATTATGCTTTTCATTCCTAATATTGGGAAGAATAAACTTGGTTGAAGGAGGAAATTCAGATTTAACTATTTGGCCATCCTTAAGGCCATACTTAGTGATAACACTAATGGTGTTTGGTTCTAAAAAAGGATAATCTATCTTATGGTAAGTTGCATAAGATTTAAACCAATCAAAGAAAAAGATTTGAGACTTGACTAGACTAAGAAAGGAATAATACTCTTCCCTAATATGATCCTCGCTTCCACCCCATATTGTTATTGTTTATAGCATAGCCATGTAAATTCCGTATTCTATTCCTGCTTTCCATTGATGCTTTGTCTATCTTAGTCCCTTCCCCCTAGTCTCGCTTCCACCCTATATGGTATTAGAGCTTGATGGGGAAGTGGGAATATATGGCTAGATTTGGCTTATCTTTTACCTACCTAGTTTATTATCCAGACATGAATTTATCTTTTGCATAATTTTTTTATGCTTATCTAAATGGTTTAATATCTTTTATGTCTTAATTGGTTAGCATGATAAGTGGAGAAAGTTATGATCTGGTGTTGCTGGGGTAGTAAGTCCCGTTAAGTTAAGGGCAATAAATCCTACAAATTATTGGAATGCAAGATCTGGACTTTTGTCTGAAATTCATTGGCTTTAGTTGGATAGGAGGCTTCCTAGTTGTGAGTTAGTGAGTTAGGTGTTTGAGTGGTTATTTTCCACTAATAACTTATATATATGAATTATAGGCCTGACCACAAGTACAATTTGTGCAAAGTGGCTTAATGAGAAAGTCAATCAAGTTCTTTATGACTAGGACGTTATGCAACCCCACAAGTGGTGTGTGCTTAAACAACAATCGTAAGTCAAAGTGGCTTGATGAAGAGGTTGATTAGTGGATCAATTTGGGGGTCTACATAGTCCAAGATGTAGGAAACATTAGACTTTAACTTGTTAAATTGTCGTGAGGCCTATATAGGCCCATAATAGTAAATTGTCGCAAGGCCTATGTAGGCCCAAAATAGTAAAGTTGAGTTTTGGAATTTTTTTACTTAGTGTTGCACTTGGAAGAAGAATTTGTAGGTTGAGTTTTGCATGTACGAAACATGTGCTCCTCATAAAGGGGTTATTGTTGATCGGTTTGTCAGTGCAATTATCTTATACTTTAGAGAGCATATTTATTAATAGAGGTCGATCGACTCAGTGTTCTTTGTATTTAGCTTTTGATAAAAATAAAGCTCGAATTTAACCTTCAAGAGATGTGAAGGCTTGAACTCAGCCTTTGTAATCCATAGACTCTTAGCCTATTCTAATATTGTAGAGTCAGAACCTATTTGAATATTGTAAAGTTTGAACCTTTGTAAATTGTAAGGCCAAGGTCTTTGTAGTAAGGTCGAAACTTGTAGAGATTAAAAGGTTATATCCTTTGTTAATTGTAACAACAGAGCTCATATAAATCTTGAAGCCAACCTTCAAGATGTTAAAATGTTTAACCTTTTTAAGATTCATTGATGTAAGCAATGTGATGCCGAAAAGTCAATGTAAGTAATCTAAGGATGAAAATTCGATGTAAGTAATGTGAGGCTAAAAAATCGATGTATGTAACGTAAGGCTGAAAAGTCATTGTAATGTGAGGCTGAAAGTCAACGTACGAGATTGTACAAGATATATTCAACCTTATATCTCTTTGCACCTTATCTCTCTCATCAACCAATGTAAAGGCCGAAGCCAATGTATAAGATTACCAATGTACGAGTTGTACATGGTATAATGTAACTGATGTACTAGTTGTACATGGTGTAATGTGATCAATGTATTAGTTGTACATGGTATAATGTATGCGTTTGCACATGAAAATTCCAACCTTATATCTTCTTTTGGCTTATACCTCCCTGTCACCAAGTGTATAACGCAATCGATGTTTGCATTCATACTCGGTATGTATGCGTTTATACATGATATTTCTAATCTTATATCTTCTTTCACCTTATCATTCCTTTCAACCATGTGTATGATGTCGCCGATGTATAAGTTCATACTCGGTATGCATGCGTTCTTGCATGATGTTTCCTTCCTTATGTCTCCTTTGTATTTATCAATGTAATAATAATGTAGTGATAAGATATGATAGTGAGATATAATAATCAAATTAGATATGATAATTGGATTGACAATTGACTTATGAAGTGCAAAAGGATTACATTGATATTGAGTTTCTTCCATAGTAATAAGTGTATTGAGGCAAAAAAACACAAATAATACTTGTTTAATAATAAATTATGAATTTCGGACTATTTGGAAACATATTACAAATCTGGGGCAGTTACTCACGCTCAATTTGGGCGTGTTACCCCCTTGAGTCACGCCTAAATTAGGCGTGACTAAATCCGTCGCCAATTCGGTCGCTAACAGTTTTTGCGACAGAATATTGTGATTTTTTATTTTTATGTTTGCGACCACAATATTCCATCGCAAAAACTGTTAGCGACTGAAATAAAGACCAAAATTGGCGTGTTTTAATTTTTGACGTAAAATACCATTTAATATTATTTATTGTTATTTTGATCTAATATTAAAGTATTTTTAGACTGATCTTCATTATAGATATGATATTTTTTACTTTTTTTAATATTTTTTATTTAGTATATTTTTTAATTTTATATGATTTTATTTAATATATTCTGGATTTTTTGTATATATAATTTTTAATATATTATTTTATTTAATATAATTTCTAAATTTTTATATGATTTTGTTTAATTTTTTTTGGCTTTTTTATATAACTAATTTTTCATATAATATTCATTTAATAAAAAATTTCAATTTTATTTTGGAATTTGAAAAAATTGAAACTTTTTATTTTTTAAATTGTAAATTATTTTTTAGTATAGAAAGCATTTTAAATGAAAAATTATAATTTGATTATTTTCATTTTTTATATCAAGATTACCCTCATTAAACATATTATCCTCATCTCTCTCATCATCTCTTTCATAATCTCATAATTTGATAATTCTCTTTCAAAAAAAGTAGAAGATAATCCTCTTTTCTCTTTTTGTTCCAGACAAAAGCACGTAGTCGACTAACTCATCATTGAAGCTACACCAAAACTCAGGCTTTCTGTCAATCGGTGATTTAATTGTATAAAATTAGTGTGGTCAAAACATAGACATCCAAATGAGAAAGGGAATTATAGAAAGGATCATCCATCTTTCATGGTGAATGATCAATTGTACGAGTAAGTTGGGTCCTGTGATCTCCTTCTCCATCATTGTCACCATCTTTATCTCTCTGGGTAAGCGCAATACAATTTGATTCACTTTGTCTCACGCATTTCCTCTTGTATTTCTAGAGTTCTGCAATGTTTCACCGCTCCAAGTGCGCTTTGGAATTAATGGGGTGCTAGAATTCCAATTATTGTGTGCTGAGTACACTTTGGGATGAGTGAAACGAGTGGTAAAGTGTGGAATGAGTGCGGAAAAGTTAGGAATGTATGTGTTTTGGGATAAATGGGGTTACTATATAAAAAATCCAAAAAATATTAAACAAAATCATATAAAAATTTAGAATATCGAAAAAAGTTACAACGGCGTACGATATATCCTTCAAATGGTCTAACTTTTGATAGAAATGTCCGATCGAGGTGTATGATATGTCAAAACACTCAAAATTAAGAGAAGTAATTAAAAAAATAATAGCATTAAATTAACTAATTAAATAATTTAAAAAAGTAAAAAATAAGGAAATTTTTGGATGATTGAAGATTAAATCCTAATTTTGAGGTACTTAGAGGCAATTTTTGGAAAAAATAGTTGACCAAATCCCTTTTGGGATTTGCTTGGGGCTTCTCCTCTCAATTTCGAGCGTTTTGACAAAAACTATGCCTCAATCAGACATTCCTATCAATAGTTATGACCGTTTGAAGTTTATATACACACCACTTTACGGATACATGACACGTCTTACCACAAGGTAAAACACACCTAATTTGGGTGTGACCAAGGGGTAACACGCCCAAATTGGGCGTGACTAGTCATGCCCAATTTGGGTGTGACTAAGTGCGCCAGATTTATAATATGTTTTCAAACAATCTCAAATTCATAATTTTTTATTAAAAAAACATGATTATTCTTTTATCAGTGTATAGATATATAAGAAACATAATATTACATGAATAAGTCAGAAGTGTAAATCAAACAAATATATTATGAATCATAATAATTGAATAGAAGCTTGCTTAGCACCACCCGTAACAAGACATTTCCTTAAAAAAATTCATTATGACAATTCATTGATGACAATTAATGTTTTCTAGAAAATTTAATCTTCTTTAGAAATATCAATTATTATGTCTCAATTAACTAATTACCTTTTCTTTGAATACAAATCATTTTTTTTTTACTTTAATTGTCTTATAAAAATATACAAAAATCCTTCGTAAATAAATTGTTACCCTAGAAAATTGTGTTTTTTTTACTAAATCAATTTATCTTATGTTTATGTCATCTAATATTTCTAATCATACTTATTAAAAAATATTATTTTTAAATTAGGTAACTGGACCTTTCCTACATTAGAATTTAAAATTATTTTTTACTTGAATTTTTCTTAACTAGACATTTACCTATGTTTA
>PYAF01003534.1:268807-284037 GCA_007407185.1 Glycine tomentella | reverse complement strand
AACAATGTTGATATCTCCACAATGACAATCAGTTTTTTACTTCTAGGAATAAAATTTTCATATAGTTCATAAATGTTTTCTTTGAATACAATTTTTGTTATTTGAATTGTCCTTTACAAATTTCTTAAAAATCCTTTTCAAATATTTTGTTGCCATAGAATTTTTTTTTATATAAATCAAATTATCTTGTTATATTAGTTAGTTTTCTAATCATAATAATTCAAATATATTATTTGACATTATCTACTTTAGCTATTCCACTATATTTTTTATATAGTATTTTTTAGTAAATGATTTTCCTCTCATCCTACTTATTAAAAAAATAATAACTTTAAAATACAATTTTGTTAATTCAAATTACCTACATAAATATTTTTGTTATAAAAAAATGAAACATTTATAAAAAAAAAAAGTATGAACCCTAAACCATTAAGAACAACCTATTTGGGTTGTGCTCAGAAAATAGGAAGCTCATGTCTAAACAAATCAACAAGGTTTTTCAGATAAAAGAGCCCTAGTTGCTAAAGTATTATCATAAGTTCCAAAAACTTAGAGATGAATTTGATGAAGTCCAAATAGCACGCATCAATCGAGACATTGACTAAGCCGATGAGCTAGCAGGGCTGGCAACCTAACCAAAACCAGGGCAATTGAAAGCTTTCTTATAGCAAATTCTCCCCATTCCTAGCGTTTCAGCCAAGGAATGCCTGCAGAGCAAAGGAAAAGAGCCACAAAGATGGATAGTCAATATCATTGAGTACCTGAAGAAAGGGACTCCCCGCGGATCGTGACAAATCAAAGAAACTAAGAACTCAAGCTACAAGATAGACAAGCTATACCGGTGAGGTTTCTCTTCACCCCTGCTCAAATGCCTTGACAAAGAACAAGATGACTATGTCATCAAGGAACTTCACGAAGGAATTTGTGGCATGCACTTAAGGGGGTAGATCATTGGCAACAAGAGTGATACGGGTCGGGGTACTACTGGCTAACCTTGAGAACAAATTGTGCAAGTTTCGTCAAAAAATATCTAAAATTTCAAAATCACAAAAATTTGATCCATTCGCCAGTCAAAGAGTTACATCCCATCACCTCTCCATGATCCTTCGCCATTTAGGGAATGAACATCTTATGACTCCATATGACCATAGGGCAACAAAATTTCTTGTTAGTGGCAGTTGACTACTTTACTAAGTGGATTAAGGCCGAGCCCTTAGCAAGAATCAATGCTCAGAATGTCCAAAAGTTTCTTTTAAAAAAAACATCACTTGCTTCGACATCCCATGTATTGCTGTAATGGACAATGGTTTGCAATTTACAGACAAGAAGTTGTAATACCCTGTGTGCACCCGGTGTATTAACATTATTATCATATTAGAATAGTACAAAATAAACTGCAGAAGCAGATATGAATCGTATTTCTTGATACATTATGTATGGTACAAATACATGCACATAAACAAAATCACAAGTTCAGCTACATCTAGCCCTTATTAATCCAGATAACAAAACAAAGCCAGGCAGATATAGACCATATCTATATAGATATGACAGGAGACAGAAAACTACCTCGCTCAGTATGGTATGCACCACATGGAGCCCCCCAAAGCTCCCCGACTCTAATCCAAGCAGTCTAACATGCTTGACTCTACTGGCTTCTCACCAAGAAATCTATCTTCTCTGCCCTACGCACCTGCAACATAAACCCCACACGGGGTGAGATAAAAATCTCAGTAAACTCAGGGTTCTTGGAGGTCTTTCCTCCCCCTGGTTCACTCTCATACAAGTAACATAATAATTTGGTTTAACCATAGCCCTCTTAGTTCTCTATTCACATATCACTCATACTGCATATTATGCATGTCTAACAAGGCCTGTGCACTCATCATATATACTGAGAGTTCATCTGTCTAGTAAATAGACTCTCTCAAGCTCCATGAGCATTATCCTCATCTTACATGTATAACATGTATATTCACCATCTCTGTATCACATCATACCTACTAAGAGGACACCTATCCAATGGATAGGTTCTCTGTAACCTAGTCCATCGTCTGGGAATGATCATCTGACAAGTACCTTATCTTAGGACTTATTGCCTCTGCCTAAGAAGCTCATCTAACAAGCACACATCCCCAGAGTCTCACTGGACACTAGTCAATACCTGAGGATTCATCATACACTCAGCCTTCACGACTTACAAGAACCAGCTGCATGCCAATAGCAACCTAGAACAAACATATGCAATCCACTCACATTGCCTGAATAGGATCATCCACTGAAGGGCACATCTATTCAGGACTTCACACTGAGTAGCCGAATAAGATCATCCACTGAAGGGCACATCTATTCAGGACTCATGCCTGAGTAGGATCATCTACTTAAAGGCACATCTACTCAGGACTTGCCATCCAATACCCGAATAGGATCATCTACTTAAAGGCACATCTACTCAGGATTTACATGGACGCCTATGGATTATCCCAAGGAAGATCATCCATTTAAGGGCACCTTCCCAAGGGGTCCATAGTCCACTATTCTCTGGCCAGAGAATTATCACCTAATCTCATAATCAATACAAAGCATGACACTCTCACCGTGTCAATCTAACATCAATACCAACATGTCATCAAGACATTTTCTCAAAATCACAGCAACACACAACATCAGTGCAGAGCGTAACACTATCACAGTGTTAGATTGTCATTCCTCACAGAACACAATCCTAGTGTTCATCAATCATTAGAATACCATGGGTATTTCTCTTATACCCCAATACCTCTCATCCTCTATCCTAGTGTTTAGTTAACACTAATTACCATATATATATATGTCTGATGTACCTACCAGCAAGCCAATATCATTCCTAACACAATCACAGTGTTAGGTTTATCACCAATCATAGAACACTAGCACAGTGTTCATCTCATCATCATACAATACTATCATCAATCCGAACACTAATATAGTGTTTGTTATCAACATAAAGTACATAACTAATCAAACAGTGACCCCCAAGCAGGGAAATCATTCCAAGAACACTGAGCTTACCTGAGGGGCTGTGCTTTATCCTCAGCCTTTAGCTGGTTGGTCCATGCTGCTGACACCCTCGTGTCTCACCCTCTGGCAATCACATAGCACAGTCAATATCAGACTCATTATACCAGGCATCTGACAACGGTTCTCAACCATTGAAATGAAAGGAAACGTAATTCCTTTCCATAACCTCTCAATCATCTAGCCTAGGGTTATCGGTTAACCCCTTCATAGGTAGCTCATAGATCCTAAGCAGGATCTATCTCAGCCCGACTATGGCCTCAGAGTCTTTCTAAGACTCTGTATCAGTCAATCCAATGTTCCATCAGTTCATAATTCAACAGTTATCAATCATGGCCAAAACAGACATATTAATATATATATTCACCATCTATTTGGCCTCATGAACAATCCTTTTAAAGGCACTTAGGTTCAATACTATCTCAGTACCTTCCATTTACTCATACCAATCTCAGGATCAAAATCAAACTTCATCAGAATTCCAAATTCAAAGTCCCATATTCCTCAAGACAACCTCCTAATCATACTTTTCTAAAGAACCTAAGCCTAATTCCAGCCCTATCACAGATGGGTTACTAATCACCCCATTGCCCAAATCACAAATACACGGTGAAAGCTTGAGTTTCTTACCTTAAAATTGTCGAGGAAGGCCCAATGCTTGTCTCTCCAAGCCTTAGCATCCTTGGATTGCCTTCTTTTCCTCTCTGAACTCAGCTTTCCTCAAGGTTCTCAGGAAATGGGTTTTCTCTCAAATCTTAGGCTGGAATTTGGCTCACACAAGGTCTTAGTCTTGTTTATTAAGGATTAGGAGGTGTTTGGAGGAGGTATATTGAAAGTATGGAGCTTCCCTGACTCAGCCATGGCTGCCTGGACCAGAGGAAGAAGATGAATAGTGTTTTGCTTCCCAAAAACGCGAAATGGCCTTATATAGGTGGCCTGCCAGAGGTCTGGCGCTGATCGCGCCACCTCTGGCACTAACCGCGCCAATATGTCGGTGTATGTGGCGCCAACAGCGCCACCCTCGCGGCAAAGCAGAAACCTTGGCGCCATCCGCGCCATCCCGGCGCTCTTGGCGCCAAACTCCAGAAGCAGTGGCGCCCTCAGCGCCACTTCCACGCCATCAGCGCCAGAATCCAGAAGCAATGGTGCTACCAGCGCGAACCCTGGCGCTACCCGCGCCGTACCTCGAACATGGTATTCTCATGAAGGGCTCTGGAGCTAACTGCGCGGCACCTCGCGCTGACTGCGCCAGAGCTGGGGTATTATAGAAGTTGAATGAGTTCATGTCAGGTCTCGACATTAGGCATCAAATCATGTCTATCAAACACCCTCAAAATGGCCCATTTTTAATATAGTTGAAAAAGTGACTCAAAACGGACAAGGGCAGATAGGCCGAAGAGCTTCTTGAAGTCTTATGGGCATATCAATTTACTCCACACTTCGTCAGGCAAGAGACACATTTTTTACTAGCGTACGAAACAGATGCTAGGATCCCGATAGAAATGGAAGAGAAATCAATCAGATGACAAAAATTTGTTGAGAAGCAGTAAACAATGAAGCATTGCAGGTAAACCTAGACCTCAATGAGCAAGTCCAAGAAGATGCCATCATCGTGATTGAAGCATGTAAACAAAGTATGAACTGGTGCTTCAATTCTAAATCAGTGACATGACAGTTCAGGGAAGGAAACTTGGTGTGGCAAGTCCAAGAAAACAGACAGAAGGAGTCAGTGGAAGGAAAATTGTCTGCTAACTGGGAAGGACTTTTTAGGTACGCCACAACCTACAAAATGGATCCTACAAGTTGGAAAAGTTGTTCGGAAAAGGTCATCCCTCAGACATGGAAGTCTACTCACTTAAAGTTCTATTGTAGATGAAATATGTAAGGGCTAATGTACTATTTTTCTTACCTCAGCTTTTTATCCCTATAAAAATGTGAAAGGGTTATTGTCAAGGAGGTTTTAATGAGGCACATCCAATCATGCTATTATCAATGATGACATTTTTTTTAGTATTTACGAGTGCATGTATCAATCTCTTAATGAACATAGTTCCTTCCCGAATTTCCTATTCAGCTAAGGTTAAACTTAGTAATCTTTTAATTAACAATTTCCTCCCGAATAGCCTCTTCAGCTAAGGTTTACCATAATAGCCTCTTAATTAACAGTTCACTCTCAAACACCGTCTTCGACTAAGGTTAAATTTAGTAATCTCTTAATTAAAAATTTCCTCCTAAACACCCCATTCGGCTACGGTTGAACTTAGTAATCACTTCATTAATATTTCCCTCTTGAATACCCTCTTTGACTTATGTCAAACTTGTTAATCTTTTAACTCATAAGCTTTTGGTTAAAATTTAACTTATTAGTTTTTTAACGGTTCCTTCTCGAACACCTTATCCGGCTGAGTTTTCAACTTTTCAAATCTTAAATGAAAATTCATTAGCTTATAACAATTTATATCATCTTGTCTATATTCCTTTTTGCAAAAAAAAAATGTCACGACAACCAAAAGAATAAAAGTACACAAGAGGCAAACAAAAGACATCACATTTAAGTGGCCTATAATCGAGCATTTAAAATAAGCGACACTAACTGTCTAAGATACAGGAAGAACATATGGCACTATCAACCACATATCAAAAAAGAAATAAAAATAAACAAGTTAAGGATCCGCGTCTCTTTCCTCATCAATGGGACCCTCATCCTTCCCATCATCGTCCTCTTCATCATCATGGACCGACATGTGAGTATCATTAAAGAGGGTAGTCGATTGCTCCCTATACAGTATTGCATCGTCTACAATGTCGTCAATAAACACAAGTTGTCCATTGATGACATCTTTGTTGATGTCAAAAATCTCTCTACTTGGGATGTTGCGATGGTACAACACCTAACAGAGGCAATGATTGAAGCTGGACTCATGAGTCTTATATATGTCATCATAAGCCTTTTGCTCAATCCTCTTCTCCTCATCCCTCTCTTTCTCGCCAGCAGCTAACACAACCCTCAATCGACCCACCTCTTCAGCATTCGCCTTCGCTAAGGCCTCAGATGAGTCCTTCAAGATTGAGGTTCAAATAATGGGGGGAACCAGGATGGTGTTGATGACGGAAGAAGGAACACAGTTTTTCTGTTTAAGATGAAAGACAACCATGTCAGCACCAACTTGAGTCATGATCCCTGAAACAAGTCAAAAGTAGTAAATCAACAAGTTTGAAGAAAAAATAGACATATACATAAAGGAAAACAACTAACCCTTAAGATCCTGAATGAGATCCAAAGACCTAAGTAAGGAAAGTATAGGCTTGGCAAGAAGGCATAGGGGGAGTGTTTCAAGGAAGGTGAGGTCTCAGAGCTCCTTTTCGGTCAAAAACTCGTTCAGGTATTTGTCGTACCGACACAAACACTATTGCCAGTAGATGGGAAACAAAGGTTTCCTAGTTGAGTCAAAGAAAATATTATTCCCGATAATTGATATATTGTAACTTTGAAAAAACCAGTCTTGAAATTTTTATAAGAATAAGTGAATGTCTGAAATAAAGGATGAAAGGGATTCAGACCAACGATACTTAGCGAGCCTTCTCATGTGTTGATAATAAAAATAATACAAAAGTAAGCCCGATGTAGCATTTACATAAGACCTAAAAGGCTTGGACGATGGCCCAACCATTCAAATGTAGTTGAGATGGAACCACATTCAGAATCCGGATAACGCCCACGGTAAAGTTGTCAAAGGGAACCATCACATGAAGGTCTCAAAATAAATAATCGTACATATAAAAGAATTCTCGATTCTCTGATTTCTTATTCTTAAATACAAATCCAGTCGGAGGAGTGGCATCCAATTGGGAGAACTCATCTTCTGGGATGGTGTCGATAAGAAGCCAACTAAGAAGGTTCTTGATATCGAACTTGTGAGTGTATCGGTTGACAAAGGTGCCTACCTCCTCATCCAACCACGTGTAACTTGGAAGGGTAATCGATGGACACACCTTTTCCTCCAACAAAACCCCGTAGACGCTTTCATGGAAACTCTTCAATCGAAGGGTTCGGAGAGTTGGGCATGTCATCCTCCTCGGCCCCATGGTCCATAACATCTGCGCCACGGGATTCGCAATCTCCCCAACAACGACAATTTCCACATTCGGAACTACCTCTATATTGTCAAACATCATCTTTGGAAGTTGGTTCAAGAAAGTAGAAAAATCACTAGACCCGTTGTCCGCATTGGACGACAAACCCTCATCTAAAACCGTGACTGAAGCGTATGTGCTCGAAGACACCACCAACACCTCTTCACCAAATCCTCGAACCTTAAAACCCACCTCTTCGGCCTCCCTAGATGAAGGCTCTAAAACCACTATTCTTAATATTACAAACGTATCTGAAAAGAAAGAGAGAAAAATAAAACACTATTCTCCCAAGATAAGAAAATTAAAAACTATGTAAGGTCGATGTCGTGCCAAGAACCCTTTTTTATAGGAAATTGGCCCAACTTGCCCAACATAAATCTCCATTATCAGATCAAATAAAATCAACGAGCAAAAATGAAGGGCGTTTTGGTTACCAGCAATGGTAGTTGAAAAGACGTGATGTTAGACCATGTTCTAGCATTTAAAGGTGCCTAGTGAAGTGCAATCGTCATGGTACATTAGAGACGCATGGGTCAAGTACCTATCCGACAATCCAAGTAGATCCATATACAAAAATTCACTTTCAACACTTCTTGGCCCTAATAGGCCCAAAAAGGCTTGTGGGGCATGTATATTAGATAGGTATTCGATTAAGATGGTTGAGTACCTATCCGACCCCATATAAAGACAAAACAATCAAGCTAACAAATAATAACAAAATTGGGGTAGTTAATCCATCTTAGGGGACGAATTACCTAAATGGTAATCAGCACACGCAGGCCCAATAAGGTTTGTATAAATAGGGTAAAACCCTCAGGTAAAAATCATTGTTCATTTTGTGTGCATTTACTATCCTATTTAATGCTCAAGGCCGAGAGCCCTAACTTGAGTGTCAGAGTACCTTATGCATGTACCCCTGCCTTTGGACTATACCATTTGAACCAAGTGCAAGAGAAGACCCTTTAATAGTAGAGACAATGTCTGACTATTATTTGGCAGGGACATTAATTCATAAAAGTTTCTCGAGAAGTTGAGTATAATGACTTGGTGGTGTCGCCCTGATGGAAGATTGCACTTGGTCGAAAAACGTGTTTGATTGGGTGTAGTCACCCAGGTTGGCACCATGAGTCATTCACACACTTGTCCTGGTGGCACTCTTCACAATGGCGCCATCAGGTAGAGTTGAATTGACTAGCGCTACCAAATTTTCAACTTGATAGGAATTATCCAATCTAATAAATTATTTGAAGATTACCCCAATGTGGTATCTAGTTTTTTTTTAATTAAAAAAAACCTATAGATCAAATTCTCGTTGTAACGACAACCGGTTATGGCATTAGGATGACACATTTTTAACAAATTAACTGGTTAAAAGTATATATATGTGTTGTATAAGTTGATTTCATCAAATGGAAATCCTGACTACGTACGAATTTTATACATAGGCATATACTATAGAAAAGAATGTTCCACTTAATTAACACAAAATTTTGTCTAGATATTTCATCTAATTATATTATTTATATAAGGGATTATAAGAATAATTTGATGATGAAGGAAAAAAAAATGAAAGGAAAAAAAATCACAGATTCAAATATAATCCTGACACAATGCATGGCACTAATAAAAAAAATCAACAACTATCAATTAACAATGGTGTGTCAATAAAAAAAATATCATTCATATAATAATTTTTAATAACATTTAAAATTACTCTCTTGGACTCAAATATAAAACAAATAATCTAATTTTATACTGATTAAGAATGTTAGTTAGGTTCATTTAATTTTTTGTTGATTTCATACCAAAAAAACTACAATTTCTAAATTACTCTTAATCATGTTTACTGGAAATCATGTTCAAAGAGAATATTTTTAGAATAATAATATTAAGACTTTGTTAAATTTTGCTTATATTTTAGTTGACTAATTTTGAGTTTTTCCATCTTATATTTGAGCTGAGGGAGTCACTACTACAGCAGGACAAAACGAAGTCGATTATTAGACCCATACAAAGACGGTTATAAAATCGTCTTTGTCCTGGACGTCGTCAAAAGTCGGGTGGTTACAACGTCGGTTACAAAAGATCGTCCTCGAAAACTTTTTTTTTAAATAACCATACAATCTAAGACGGTTGTTTACAACAACCGGCCTAGAAAACATTGTTTCAAAGACGGTTTTTATTAAATAACCGACTTCGAATTTGTTTCTTTTTGTAACCAAAAAATTGACACAGCAAATCAAAGACGGTTATTTTAAATAACCGACTTAGTTTGATAGTTACAAAGTCGGTTATTTAAAATAACCATCTTAGAAAGTCCAAACATATTTTTTTTAATTTTTTTCCAATTTCAAAGACGGTTATTTTAAATAACCAACTTTGTTTTAGAGTTACAAAGTCGATTATTTAAAATAACCGTCTTTGAAAGTCCAAACATATTTTTTTTTTTATTTTTTCCAATTTCAAAGACGGTTATTTTAAATAACCGACTTTGTTTTAGAGTTACAAAGACAGTTATTTAAAATAACCGTCTTAGAAAGTCCAAACATATTGTTTTTTATTTTTTTCCAATTTCAAAGATGGTTATTTTAAATAACCAACTTTGTTTAGGAGTTACGAAGACGGTTTTTTAAAATAACCGTCTTAAAAATTCCAAACATAATTTTTTTTTTGTTTTTTCCAACTTCAAAGACGATTATGTTAAATAACCGACTTTGTTTGAGGGTTACTAAGAATGTTTCTTAAAATAATCGTCTTAAAAATGCCAAACATAATTATTTTTTTTAATTTTTTCCAACTTCAAAGACGGTTATTTTAAATAACCGACTTTGTTTGAGGATTATTAAGACGGTTTTTTAAAATAACCGTCTTAGAAAGTCCAAACATAATTTTTTTTATAAACAAACGACGACGGTCATTTGACGAAACCGTCGTTACAAGCTTTATTATTTTAGTTTTACCGTAAATTATTAAAATGCAACTAACTTGATGTATTTATTCACAATATACGTGCATTTATTTCATTGAAATTAGCATTATTAGGGATATCATTGTGCAGTTATATATATTGTTGTCAAGATATATATAAAGATAAACATTATGCTTCATCAACAATTTGAATTGAAATTTCCATACACACAAGTAACGTGGGTAAATTCAAACATACAAAAATTCTTTGAAAAAAATAGCTCTGATACCAAAATGGTGAGACCTGGAACTTGTTTCTTTGGCATCCAACAGTATTCTAGGCACAAGAAGCACAGACATTTCCTATGTCCTTTATCCATCCATTTTGCACCCCCTGTTAAATGAGAATAACACAATTAAGGTCACTTGTAATCTGAGCCAAATACAAGAATCATAAATACATGGACATGAATGAAGCATACTTCAGACACTAATGTTGAAAGGAAAGCTTGTCTGACTTCATGAGTAAGAGACCCTGCAGGATGAAGAAACTGAAAACGCCTAGGGATATTTGTTGTACATTACCCTTGATGTTTCTTTACTGCTAGTCAGCTTCCAAACTCTTGCATGGAACAATTGTTGTTTTAACCAAGAGTCCCCCGCCATCCCCCCTTCTAATTTACATATACAAACCTGCTTTCTCAGAAACAATGACTAAATAAACATACTCCTAGAGGTGGATGGCAGAGGCAGACATTCTAACAGAAACAATAAAATTCGCCAGCACTCCAATTTATGCAATTAAGAAAATGTGAATGTTGAGAAAAGCGATAGGGCAGATCCTGAAGTATCGCTTGCATGATTTAGGGGTGGAACATCTGTGGAGTTGTGATATGCTTGTTGACACTTCTGTATCTGCACTCACCATTAATTTCCAGAGAATTGTTTCCTTTTCAGTCATCAACAACTTTGTGTTTAAAAATAATTTACTTATATTGTGTTAGCCACTAAAAGAAATTTCTGTGACATTAAAACAATTTCGAAATACCTTTTGACTTTTGTAAGAGATGTCCTTTTAGATTATATCAGGGAAATTATGGCGAAACAAAAGAATTATATAGCAGGAAAACATTCTGAGCATGAAACTAACTATGTTGAGTAACTACTTTAGTGACCATCTAATTAAATGCTTGAACATATGGAATTCTGTAAACAGAACATGTTTAAAATTTTTAAGTTTATCTCAAAGGAGCATATTCACAATTTTCTGGAAGTCAAAATTACTGAAAATCATTTTTGTAATGAAAACAGTTTATTTTAATTTATGAGATGTAATACCATTGTATAAAGTTTTCTCTTTGGACAAGTTCATTCGTCCCTCATAAAGTGTTAAGGATGCACAGTACAAGATGTGAAAATTACCTGTTCTGGGCTAATTGAAGCAGCATTCCAATAACTGGTAGCAATACCTCAAATTCACCTGGTCAAAGAATATATTTACATTAACTAGCTTCTCAATGTAGTTAATAAATGTAACGAGAATTTCAAAAAAAAAAAAAAAAAAAAAAAAAAAAAGAAGCTCTTCACCCTGTTTTTGAAATTCATAACAGTCTCAAGCATCTTTAAGATAACATTTTTCAAATATGTCATATCAATACCTACCTTTTTCTTTGATATTTCCATATTGCGAATCTCATCTTTTAACATTGGCTCCTACAGTTAGAATATTTGAAATTCATGAGCCTAGGTTTGTACAAAAAAACAATAACGCTAGTCCTAACTTTTTCCTTTGTTAAGGCAATGTATATCCAAATGTAAAATCACATTAGAAATTTCAGTTTTAAATAAACCTAGAAAATTAGTCCTGGAATTTTACAGAAACAATCATTGACCTTGTAGAGCCACTTGTGACATTTTTTCAGATGGAAATACAATTACAAAATTTTAACACATATAAACCTGTTGCCTGTGGAGACGATTCTCATGTTCAAGGTCCTTAATTTATTCCTAAAATAGCAACATTATATTATATAGTATTACAAAATAAAGGGAGATGGCCCGATGGGGGATATAAGATACATAGTCTAAAAAAATCAAACACATACTTCAACAGCTACAATATGGCGTTGTGACTGTCGTAGCTCTTCCTCACGTATAGACATGTTGTATAATTATCATTCAGTTAGCACAAGAGACAGGGAAAAACACTATTTGAGGTGGGGGGAATGGGGACTCCAAGCACAGGTTTAAGGATTTGAAGCTAACCTTCCATTTTTTACATCACTGTTTGAGCTCTTCCAATTCCTTTTGCGCATCTTTTGCAGCAATAGCTTCATTTTCAGCCTTCATGGCGTCGCATCTGACTGCAAAGTTTTAATAATGTAAATAAGAAAATATGCTGATGCTCTACAAGAAGTGTTTGACACTCTTTAAGGTACAAGAACAAGCTATAAAGCAACACAATTTACATTACAAGTCATTTTCTACCAGCTAATTAGTAACAAGTTTAATTACAACCTCTTCTTTGGCATCCAACAATTCAGCATCTGTCATATTGAGGACTGTTGTTTGTGTGGATACCTCTGATTCCAGCTGACTTATCCATTGTCAAAACCATAAATATGCATATTAAATTGAATAGAAAGCTTACAAAAGGATTAATATGTACTTGTTATTTTCGCTAGTTCAACTTGAGCACGTATGCAACTGCTCTCTGCAATTTCAAGTTTTGCTCTAAGTTCTTGAGAAGCAGTCTCCCAGGTTTCCTTTTTTTTTTTTTTTTTCCTGAACACACCACAGCTCAAGATTAAAGCAACCATATATGACATAGTCTAGAATTAACTTCAGTAACAATAAGATCTCCAAATTTGTAAACATCCCAAATTCAACCTTAAATACTCATCGTTGTTGCCTATTCCGAAACCAAGATAGAATCATTATCTATAACAAGTCACATATATGTACTTTCTACCTGTTTTATCATATATTGATTTTAAAATTGACAATAAAGCATAACTGGCCCCATTTTGTGCATGGTTTAAGTTATTATATATGCATAGTATGACAACAAATATTCTTGGCTAAGGAAAAGGAAGAGAAACCCAACAACAGGGGAACACTAATTTACACATTCTGAAGTCAGTACCATACATGGTCCTCTTTTAGCTGAGAAAGCTCCTCTTTAACGGTTTCCACAGCTGCTCTGAGTCGTGTGGCTTCTCCTGTTGATGTTGCTTCCATCTCTGCAATTCTGGATTCTTTTTCTGCAACTAGAACAGCTGGAGGCATTAGTGGATTAAGCAAGGTCAGCTCATCCTTGTGAAAACTTCTAACATGTTGAGGACCACATTTACTTATATTATATATGAACGGACTGGAAACTGGTGACATGTCCAAAAAATTAGTGCATTAAATGCAAACTTAATAATCAGAGAGAATTTAAATAATTATATTTAAGTTATATATGTCCTTTATTTTATATGAAATGTTGAATTGAAATTTAAGTCAAATATTCATCATGAAACATGCTAGACACTAACACAAATTTATATGAAATGTCTAACAATAAGAAACCCATCAGCTGATGCAGGTCATCCTCAAATGTATCCAATCAGATTAACTCAAGGCATAATAACAATTTCAAAGTAAAGCCTGAACCTTTTCAAAATTAGATTGGTTGGTGGTTTCTAATCCAAAATCCATTTATAAATGGTCTGGTTACCTTAGCCATGGCAGACCTCTATTTAAAAGTACAGCTGCTCACTAAAAGAGGTAAGCATAAACCAAAAAAGATAGCCATATATGAATAATCATTAACATCTGTTTCCATTCACTCCCCTTTAACTATCTGATGGAACACAATTTTCAACTCAGCAGCATCTTCTCCCCCCCCCCCCCCCCCCCCCCCCCCCCCCCCCCCCCCCCCCCCCCCCCCATATTGAACCACATCAAGTATGGAAAAAACCACATGATCATTGAACTCACCTGCAGTGAACAAATGGATTCAGTTAGCTTACTTCTGACGGACAATGCATGATTAAGTTGAGCCTCCAAACTCTGTATATTCTGCAGAAACAAACATAATGTTGAAGACAAAGCACAAGTGCATTCTAAATACACAGTACACACCATATAGAATATAAGCTTTTATTTAGTAAAACAAGAAATTTGAAGAGGGATGAAAGAATACACAAACCAATTTGAGTTTTCCATATAACAAGGGGTGTAGAGGGTTTCCAATTCCATACCTCAAGCCGCAAGCATACAAAAAATGAGAGTTGAATTTAGTTGCTAAAGAGATGGCAATGGAGACGAAGTAGAAAGGGTGCTCACAACAAACACACAAGACATACACGAAAAGGAAGAAATTATAGAGCTTTGATTCACAAGGTGCACAGATTTTCAGGATCTTATACCTGTGTTATCAAGATAAAGTTGAGAATGTATAAAAGCCATACCTTTTAGATTCGTACAAGAGGGCATTAGAAGCTGTTGGATACCATTACAAGTTGTCTAAAATGGCATATACATACACCTCAAACAGTTGCTTCAAAAACAAGAGGGGCAGTAGAAGCATGTGAAACTGCTCCAGCACCTTATTTTTACCACATTAATTATGAACATAACTTGTAGTAAACAAATATTGTCAACCCATTTGAATTTAATTAATGTCAACGTGCCAAAATACACTGTTATAGTTAGTTGTACATTTGCTTTCATAACCAATCAAATACATATGACATACATCCAACTAGTTTGTGCTATAAGCACTAATGGTGTGTCAGCATCTTCTTCTTAGCTTCTAACAAATACGCTGCCCATTTGCTCCGAAGTGTTGTTATGTACGCCATGTCTAACGGTGTGGCATCAAGAAACCACTACACCAAACATAAGCAAAGGAACATAACCGAATTATACATAATCAATGATGTAGTTGTTAGGAATATATAGTGGCATAGAAACGGAAGCGAATGATCGATAATTGAGAATTATAGAGAAGTTAAAAATAAAAGGAATTTAGGGAAGAACTACTAATGTTGCAAGGAAGAAATGTATTAATGTCGTTGATGATTTACAAGCATATTACATTGTCTATTTATACAAGCAAAAAGAAAAGACAAACAAACACAAAG
>PYAF01003534.1:220740-233992 GCA_007407185.1 Glycine tomentella | reverse complement strand
ACTGAAATGGACCAAATTTAAGATAAGTACGACGAATTTCATCTTGTTGATTTATAGGATATTTCCATATTGGAGGGCGTAGTGCAGGATCTCTTTCCAATAAAGCAAGATCAACTTCTTTAACTACCTCTTTATTTTCAATTCTAGGAGACTTTGAAGAAGGAGTCTCGGTATTCAACAATTCAACATTAGGAGTAGACAATGGCAAAGACTCACTATTTTTTCTCTTAAAATAAGCATCAATGGTAGTAGCACCCTTCCCCATAATTTTTCTGCGCGTCAATCACAAATATCAAGTATCAATGACAATCACGTAAAGTAAATCATTGTTACATTTTGAATGAGATGCACACAACACGTTGCACAACATTAACAACCGAAACAATAGTTTATGGTTTTTTTATTTCAGATTTAACAAAAACGGGTTCAACCCAACATGGTAGGGGGTGCCTGTGTAAAAACAAGAGGCACAAATAGCAGTTTATTTTATTTTAGAAGAATAACAACATGAAGAAGAAAGAGAAAAAGAGACAAAAAGAAAGGAATAAGGAGATACCTGAAACTCTTCTCTTTCAATGGTTTACCAAATAAAACAACTTTTTTGGCTCGTTCTGTTCTCTTGGAATTTGTGTTTCTTTTTTCTCTTTTGTATTCAAACCTCTCCCTTTTATAGTGTTCTTTCTCCTTCTTCCTCTTTATTCTTTTCCTTTTTTTTATTATTTTTTCGTTTTTCTTTCCTTTTTTTATTTTTCTGTTATCTATCTTTCCCATTTTATTTTATTACATTTTCTTTCCTTTCTTATATATTTTTTTCCTCTTTTATGTTGTCTTTCCTTTTTTTTTATATTTTTTATTTTTCTTTTCTTTTTTTTACTACGTTTTCTTTATATTTTTTCTTTCCCCTTATACATTTTTTTAATATTTTTCTTTTCTTTCTTTCATTTTTCTTTTTTTTTATTAATTTTTTAGGGGGGGTGGTGGCCCACCCTAGCCCCCTAGTTTTGCCTCTGCATGTAGGCCCAACCAATAGGATTTTAGAAAAGGATTGCTATTGTCCATACTCTCTCTTTGTCATTGGCCTTTATCAACGGGTTGACAAATTTTTTTATTACCCAAATGTACATATTATGGAATCATGATTTTGATATATAAAATACATTACTTAATCATTACAAATTGCATTTTTTACGGTTAGATTAATTGTCAAGACTATCGACGTCTGTAACGATTTGTAGCAATTTTTAGTTAAACACGAATAAATTAGCCAAAAAAATTAAAGTTATTTACAATCGCCACAAAATGCATTTTTCTATTTTCTGTGATTTTCCCCAACTTGTACATGTTACTCCATGCTTGTAACTTATTTTCTCAACGTGGGTAACCATTAACCTCAATTGACCTAAGTCTTACATCGTCCATTATACCACGAGAATATGATTATACACACTAATCCCACAAGTTAATTCATTGTACTAGTGTTAATCATGAAGATTGTACTTACTCTTCAAAAAGAATATATTATTATAATAATTGAGTAATTTTTACTAAATGATTCTATTAACAAATAAATATTTAAAGATGATAAATAAAATTCATTATCGATTGTAAGTTCTTTTTAATCAAAAAGCAAGTTCATAGTTTTCAACTTATCAGAGAATTGTCTAATACTTAATACATATAATAATAGTAATTTTGATAAAGATATCCATAGATAATAATAGTAATATCGTATATTGATTTATAAGATAATTTCTAAGTAGATTTTATAATAGTGTTTTTCGATTTTAAAGTTAATTTCGATAATGATTATACTTCGATTGTAATTTCAATAGTAACTAGAAGTAGAGATTGGAAAAATAAAGCTTTCGAGAAGAACATGGGATTGGAAAAGTAAAGGGTTTAGAAAGATGTAATAAAGTAAATAAACATGAATTCATAAAAGATGGAAATAAATATATATAGGATGACCTTCTGATACTAATGTGTCACATTAACATCATATCATTGGTTTAAAATATATTCAAATTTGAATTCTTTTCATCTTTTATAAATAAAACGTCTCACTAATGCTTTCACTGTTTCTTCCTTGCAATCCCTAATTCATGAACCTTTGTTCTCTCTTTTTTACTTGAGTAACCTTCTACACATTCATCTTTACTCTCGTTAATGGCGACCGCTTCTCAACATAATATCTCTACATGCCAAGACGCTTATGCTAATACTAAGAGAAGCATACCATTGCCAACAACAACATGGTGACAACGACGACAAACAAGTGTCTTGAATTAGTTCTCATTCCAGGTCATGAAGAAGAATGCAGGAAGGTGTGGGAAACCAAGTATTACTCCCAACTTCTTTGAACACTAAAAACATTTGCTTTGCAGGTCCTTACCACCCTAAACTAGATTATGAATTCATTAGCAGTTGGTTCCCAACTTATGAGAATGAACACCCTATAATCCACAAGGAAACCATTAGGAGTGGCTTTCTAAAAGAAAAAAGTGGAATTTTCAAAGCCTCCCCATCTAAAGATAGGAAAATATTTTTTAGTTGGTTGAAACATGTAGAGGTTGAGAAATCCCAACACTAGAAGAACATAAGCATCTACGACTTAATTCAATTGAGTAAGTATGATATTGTTAGTTTGGACATGCCTATGTTGATGGCTTCCTTCTTATTTTGGAATAGAAGCCTACATGCTTTGGAACTTCCCTGTGGTGCAGTTACTCTAACTTTACAGAACATAGCTGCAATTACTGGTCTTATACAATTGGGTAAGACCTATGTTGTAGGTTGAATTGAAGGTCAAATCGAAAGGAGCGAAGTAGATATATATTTTAACTTTAAGTCTTATGGAGCTTTCATCGAAAAGAACACGAAAGGCACTGAGGAAGTCCCTGATGAAGAACATGTGGCTTTATTGATGAATTGGGTGTCTTCACATCTTTGCACTCACTCTCTTCAAATTCCAATGTACAGCTACAACTTGGCCCAAGCTTTTCACTTTGGAGAAGACATTTGTCTTAGTAAATTTTTGTTAGCCTTGTTTACAAGGTAATGGAAGAGGCTTTCGAAATCATAGATACCCCTGGTAAAATGAAACACGTAGTTGGACCTTTATGGATTGTGGAATTATAGTTAAATTTACATTTTATCCACTTGCATAACTCTTGAAAGGGATATTCCTGACCAGCAAAGAATATTGCACATATGAATTGTTATACCAAGTATATCAAGGCCTTTCTTAACTTCAATCATTTCAGCAACAATTTAGCACCCTTTTCGATTACAAACTTGATAAGACTAGAATGGTTAAATAAGAAATTTCCTTGCGAAACTCCTGGTCAACAATCCAATTTAGTCAAAATTTGGAGTAGCTTCTTTACTTGGGACATTATTTTGTTGGAACCACTTCGAAAGACATCATATTTTATCCTTACCAACCCCAAATTTTTGCAAAACAATTTGGTCTGTGTCAACTTCCCCTAGTGTCTATATATAGAAAAAGGATAAGACTTGACCAGATCTTAGGAGAGGAATCACTAATACCCAAAGTCATAAAAAACAACATCCCTAAAGTGAAGTTGCAATTTCAACCATCCCTTTTTGATATTTGTTTCCTAAGCACACAAACTTTTCATTCATGGTGGACAAAATATTATTCTCAGAGACCTATTTCTATCATGACTTGCTTAGAGAAACTAATCAAATCTTGTGTTTATGTGCAGGATACTAGCAAAAGGAGTAAAGGTAAACACAGACTCTCTATTGAAATTATTCGCTTCGAAAATTTCTATCATATTTGTTATCTCCCAAGAATCCCTATAGCCATTTTTCGAGAAGTTATATTTGCCCATAGAGAAAAAATGGAGAAAAACAAAGCCAATGGTAGAGTCATCAATTCGAAAGAAAACACTAAATTTTCTCAATACTGTCCAGAAAACCTTCATCTCTTTCTGAAGGTTTGTTTTGGTATGAGTAAAAATATTCGAAATCCGTCTTGGGTTTGAGAACTATTACCATCTTCAGTCATGTATAAACTTGAAATCGCTCCTTCTTCTCGAAAAACTACTTTTGCTAAAATTTACCTTGGAGACTACCTTCACTGCTTATAAGGAATAATCCCACAAGAATGTGTAGAAATCGAAATCAAACAAATTAATGGTAAATCTCATTTTTGTCACATTAGAATATTTAGAATATCTCGTACTAAATATTGTAATGTTCTCGATTTCAACTTTTAGTTATTCCTATCCAAATTCCTCATCAAGGAGATAATGAAAACTAGGAGGATGAAATCAAGGGACCTTGAAAAAATATTCTTGAAAGACAAAACTTCTTCCTTTAGTAGCACAGGGAATAAGGTATATAGAATTTTTAACCAAATAGATTTTATTGTTAGTAATTTTCGACTAACACCATTAAAATTCTTGTAGGGTTTGAAGAAAACCACTAAGACCAAGACTGATGACAAAGTGAAGCTTCCACCAAAAGCACCCAAATTTCAACAACCATCCAAGGTTCAATTTACTCTATTTCAATTTAACTTGTTTCTAGAATTTGCATAATTTATCAAAATTTTCTATTATTCTAGTCCACTGCTTCTCAACCCATCAAGACCAAAGCCTCAAAGGGTTTGGACAACTTTGATGAAGACATGCCTATCAGTTCTTCATTTGAATCAACCTCTTCCACCAAGACCAAGAAAAAGGTATTTGATTTTTGATTTCTTTGACTTTTCATTTGCTGAATAATAGATTTTTAAATTATGGAAGTCCCTTTCGAAAATCCAAAGACACTATTTTCTAAGAATCTTTGATGGAAACTTATTTCGTACGATCTTGATCTAGAGAATTTTTTTAGATACATCTTTCAAATGGAATACTGAAGGATAAATACTGACTATCTTATAGTAGGATGACAATATAGTGGATCTTTCCTCCTCTCAAGGTCCTTCCCAAACTGGTGATGATGGGGTAAATTTCTAAATTATTCATAAATAGAACTATAGAACTAACTTTCTAACTTTCAATAGGAAAAAGAAGTTCATGATACCCCAACTGTTAGCTCTAGTGCGAAGAGCGTAAATAAGGAAACAATGGGTAAATATTTCCATCCTTAATTATTTTCCAATACGTTCATTTCAATATCAAAAAATCAACTTTAATATATATGTTTCTTCCTCAAAAGATTCAGATATACCAATTTCAACAACAAATGCAAGTAATGTCAGAGTGGAAGAGAATTTGGAGGAGAAAGAGGTTACACAAAGTCATAGAAAATCCTCCTCATCGAAACAAATGTCATTCCTGGAACCAATGGTTGAAGAAAACACCATTGAGGTGGATTCAAATCTTGACCATTTTTGAATTATGAAATTGAGCAACCTACTTCGACTGCAGAAGAGGAACTTGCATTCATAGACCCTAATGATGTCTTTGTACTTGTTTCGATTGTTGAAACTAATGAACCGACAATTGATCAAAGTATGTACCAATAGATAGAACCATTATTCAATTCTAATTATTTTGATGATCAAATTTAACTCTGTCTTGATTTCATTGCAGCTATTATCAAAGAATCTATTGTTGTGAATGTATGAAATCTTCAAAGGGAAGCAGAACTAATGGATGTTGATCCATTCACACAGTTTTTGAATCTAGCCACAACAGACCATTCACACAGTTTGACGAAGTTGTGGAAAAGTTTTGAAGGCTAACATTCGATCAATCTCTTGAAGACTATCTCTCAAATCTAGATTACAAACCCCAACTTCAATAATCAATCAATATGGTCTTGAAGTTTAATGACTTGGTGATTGATAAACTTTAAAAGGAAATATAATCTTTCCTTAATATCTTCAATAATGCCTTCAAAGCTCATCAATTACATAGTCAACATACTGGTGATTTTGCTGAAATTGATTCTTCTACAGAGCAAGATCGAAATAAATTAATTCAAGCTCAAGAGGGATTTGAGATGGCCAAAGAGAATCTTATGCTCATAAAAGGAACAATCGAGAAAATAGAGAGATCTAAAATAGAACTGGTCAAGAAAGAAAAAGATATCTTGGTGCAGCTCAAACCTATTCAAGAAGAAATTCATTCCACTCATTTGAAGCTTGTAGGACTTCAATCTAATAAGGGAGCCAATGAGAAGAATAAAGACTTTCTTTTTTTCATCTGCCAAAGAAATAGTACAAGAACTAAAGGGTCATCTCAAGAAGCGCAGACAACTCGAGTTTGCTCAAAAGGAGTCAATGAATGCCTTATCCACATGGATCGAAGCCTTCAATGAGTTGAAATGGAGTCATTTTATTCAATCTGCTAAATCTTCATCTGTTATGGATTCTTGAAGAATATTTTATTATTTTCTCGTCAATGTTTTCAATTCATGTAATTTCCTTCGAATAAATTGCACATTAAATTTCTATGTCGTGGGAATATTTATTTTAGTCATTATTGGTCTATGTGTTTTTAAGTATTTACCATTTATTGAACCAATATAACTTTAAGTATTTACTTCCTAAATCACATATGCATTTCCCGAAAAAACCTTTTTGATAACATATGGTCCATTGGTGCATCCTAATTTGGTTACCATTTACCAAGAGCTTCCAACTTCTTATTCATTGGTAATATAACTTTCCCAACCAAATATCCAATTCGAAAAGATTTTCTCTTCACCTTTTTATTATGGTGTTTAACAACTTTTTCTTTTTGACAAATAATATTTTCTAGAGCAATTAAATGTTCTTCATCAAAGGTATTCAACTTATCATACATCATACTCAATAGTCTTGGACATGGATTTCGTTTTGTCTTTAAATTTGAATCGAATTTAGATTGATTTTGATAGGCAAAACTGCTTCTTGACCATAAACCAACTTAAAAGGAGTAACACCAGTAGCCCTTTTGGTGAATTTCGATAAGCCCAAAGAACTTGATCTACACTTTTATGCTAACTGCTGGGTTTTTGGCCAACATGTTTCCTAGTTATGCTTATCAAAATCTTATTTATGGCTTCAACTGGGCCATTTGCTTGTGCATAATAAGGGGTAGAATTTAATAGCTGGATATTTTGAGAATTGGCATATTGAAATACTTTTCTACCAGTAAAAATGGTGCCTTGATCTGTTGTAAGTGTTTCAGGGATACCAAATCGAAAAATAATATTTTGTTCTATGAAATTTATTATATCCCCTTGATCAACATTTCTCCAAGGAATAACTTTTACACACTTGGTAAAATGATCCACTACAACCAAGATATGCCTATGTTCTTTGGAAGAAGGTGGAGGAATTTGACCTATGAAATCTAAATCCCATCCTTGAAAAGGCCAAGGTTTTGTTACTGAATGTAACTCACTTGTTGGAACTTTTTGTATAAGACCATGTTTTTGGCAATCTTTACATGATTTTTCATATTTTATGCAATCCATCAAAATAGTTGCCCAATAATAGCCTTGTCAAAATGACATCCACTTCATCTTTTCACCAGCTTGGTGAGACCCATAAATTCCATCATGAGTTTTAGCCAAAGCTATATAAGCTTATGATTCTCCGAAACATTTTAACAAGACTACATCTATGCCCTTTTTATACAACTCATCTCCAATAATAACATAATTTACAACTTTATACTTTATCTTAAAATCCACAGATAAATTAGAATTTTGAAGATAATCGACTAAAGGCTTTCTCTTGTCACAAGTTGTCAAAGAATTATATTCAAAATTTCTACTTCATCCTGTAATTTTTATTTGACAGTTGTCAAAGTTTCAAAAATTTGTTTACTCAACTTATAACCAGATGCAATTTGAGCCAAAACATTAACTTCTTTACTTTTCTCTCAAAACACATGTTCAAATTCAACTTCGTCATATCTACTTAACAACTTGGATGCATATGAAAAATATTTCAGAAATTACTTTTGATGCACTTAAATTTATGAGTTAATTGATTGATGACTAATTCAGAGTATCCCCTAATCAATACATGTTTTGCACCTAGATTCAATAAGGTTTCTAAACCAGCTATTAAAGCATCATATTCTACTTCATTATTAGAACATAAAGATTTGATTTCGAAAGGATCCTCATAGGTATGTTATTTGGAGAAATTAAAACTACAGTTATTCCTGCACCTTCTACATGTTTCGAACCATTGAAATACATTATCCAAGGTTTAATCCCTATATAAAAAAATCTGCTATAGTTTGGCCCTTAATTGCTTTCAATGCAATAAAGATAAGTGAAAATTTTGTCAATCCAAGGGTCCATTTCCCTATTTTATTATGCAAAATAGACTTAGTTAACATAAATTTGATAACATTATTATGAGACAATACTTGAACAATGAAAATCTTTATATCATATTTGAGTTTAGTACAAGAGTAATGTAAACACAAACACAATTTTTCTATAGCACTATATCTAATTTTAACATCATTAAGAATTTGACTAAGATAATAGATAACACATTCAACGTCATTATCATCTTCTTGCACTAGCATGCTTTCAATAGTTGAATCTATTGCTAAAATATACAATTTCAAGTTTTTTCCTTTCACAAGAGGTACTTGAACTGGTGGATTAGCAAGATATCTCTTGATGTCATCGAAGGCTTCTTAGTATTCCTTTTCCCATTGAAATTCAACTTCATCTCTTAATCAGAGTAATGGAGAAAACACTTTAGTTTTTCCTGACAAATTAGAATTGAATCTTCTAAGAAAATTCACTGTAGTTAATAATGACTAGTTGTTTCTTATTCTTTGGAGGGGAAGGCTTTCGCATTAATTTTTTTTTATCTATTTCAATTCTCTTATGATGGATAATAAAACCCAAGAATTCACCTACAGAGACACCAAAAGCACATTTCAATGGATTCATTTTCAATCCATGCTTTCTCATTCTTTTGAATGATAATCTTAAAATGTTCTAAATGCAATTTCGACTCAAATTTCACAACCACATCATTTATATATACTTGCATAAATTTTCCAATCAAATCATGAAAAATAAGGTTCATTGCTCTTTGATACGTTGTATCAACATTTTTTCAACCAAATGGCATTACTATATATTCATATGTTCCTAATGCCCTCGGACATCGAAAAGCAGTTTTAGATACATCATTTTCAGCAATATATATTTGAATATATCCTGAATAATCGTCTAATAAACTTAAAATCTCATTTCCTGATGTCGAATCAACTAACTTATCAGCAACTGGTATAGGAAATTCATCATTAGGTGTTGCTGCATTTAAGTCTCTAAAATCTACACACACACACACACACACACACACACACACATTTTCTCATTCTTTGTAATTACATGAACTATATTAGAAATCCAATCAGCATACCTTGTAGTTCGAATGAAATTGGCCTTTAGTAGCCTTTCTATCTCTTCTTTGATGGCCTCCATGACATTGGGATTAAATCTTCTTGGTGTCTGCTTCACTTGTTTTTTCCTTCATAGATAGGCAATCTATGCTCCACTAATTCTCTACTAAGTCTAGACATATCTTCATAATACCATGCAAACCAATCATTGAACTCTTGTAATAGATAAATTATGTTTTCTTGAAGCCTAGCATCTAGCAGTTTACTAACATATGTAGGCTTTCAATTTTCTTCAGTCCCCAGGTTAATTTCTTCCAAAGGATCTTGAGATTCCATCTTTTTTAATCTTGAGGACATTGATTTCTTGAACCCTAAAGGTGAATTGTCACATATATATAGTCTAATTTTAATTCCTCACATTTTTGCTCGAAAACATCTTTGGATTTTTCTTTGTAGTCCAACATTTCCTTCTTTTCTTTGATGGCTTCAGTATCCATCTTTTTCTCTATCTTAACAATTCTTTCTATGGCTTTAGTATCCATCTTTTCTTTATTCTTACCACTTCTTTCGAAGGCTTTAGCATCCATTTTTTTCCTTATTCTTGCCACTTCTTTCGATGGCTTCAACATCCATCTTTTCCTTATTCTTACCACTTCTTTCGATGTCTTTAGTATCCATCTTTTCCTTTTTTTTCTTCAATTTTGATGGTCCTAGTAGCTAATTCTTTGACTTCGGCGGTCACAAAGCCACTTGTTTGTTTTCGACGACCTCAGTAGCCGTTTTTCCAATTTTGACGACTGCAATAGCCATTTGTCTCTCATTATCAACTATGTAAACTGATAGTCGAGCCATAAAGCTCGCATATGCTTCTGAGGAAGTCATAACTCTTCAACCTTGGCCATTTTTTCGATGGCCTTGTTAATTAAAAGGAAACCTCTAGTTGGATCCCAACAAAAGAACTTATCTTTTTCATCACCTGACTTGTTGTTCACATAACGAATCTTCGACTTTGAAAGGAGAAGTTCTAGACATTGCTTGGTCACTTTCGTATACAAAGGCAACATAAATTTCATATGATGACTGATCAGCTTCCAACATTTCAATTTTTCCATCTTTATTCCAAAAGAAAAGCTTCTGATGAACTGTTGATGGAATTGCTCCTACTCCATGTATCCATTCCCTTCCCAGTAACATGTTATAGTTGGCTTGCAATGAAATCACTAAAAACACTATAGGTATTCTTCTGCTATGCATTGAAACATCCAAACAGATGACTCGTTCAAAATCTGAGGGCTTTCCATAAAAATTTGACACCACTATGTTATGAGGTATCAAATCTTCTACATTTCTACTAAACCTCTGTAACATAGATCTTAGTAAGATGTTGAATGCAACCCCTCCATCCACCAATATCTTGTTAATGATTTGGTCTTGTACTATAGCTATCAAGTGGAGTGGCTTCATGTGACACCTTATGTCATCAGTAGTAGGGATCGAAAATCGCAACATTCCGATGAGGAGTAAAGTAAGAAACTTCAGTAATCCAAACTGTCTTTCAGTGTAGAGAATGATCATCAAAATAATCTTCCCTAGCATAACTCTTCATATGTGCATATTTTTATAATCTTCAGTGTATTTTGTGGGTAACATCAAAATTACTCTACGAATGGCTTCTAGGGAATCCTCAAAACTATATTCAAAATTGTTAGTTATTATCTATTTATCCTCCTTCTCCTTACTTGATATTTTCTTTTCACACCAGGGGGTAGATCTTCGGTTATTCAATTAAACACTGAATGTATAACACCATTTTTTTGTTGCATCTCCAATATTGCATCCGTTTTAATTCTCTGGTGTCTCCTCCATTGGGTTTTGGACATGTTCCTATTCACCCATGGAGGATTCTAATATTCATAGTATCCTTTCCCGGAACCTTCAATAGTTCCTCCACTTCGAAGTGCCAAATTATTAACTTCAAATTCTTTAAAACATAAATTGAATCCTTTGTTCCCCGATTGAAACCATATGTTCAACGAAACATGAGACTTCCTATGTGAAAAACTATAGGGCCTCTGGACTTGACTTACAGTCATACTTATGTTTTGCTTCTCCTTTCCTTTAGCATTCATTTCCTAAATCTTTTGAAAATTCTTTTGAATTTTTGAAGCTTCAAAAGCTTTAGTGGTCAGCTTGTAGAAACAGCGTTGTAACTAGGACACAACATTACCCCTTTTTTAGCCTTTTGTTTTCTCGACAAAAACTCGACCAATGATTCCCTTATAGGTGGGAAGAATGATTCCTTTTCCTTTTCGAACTCTTCTAGAGCCTGATTGACCTCCTCTTCAAATAAACGAGTACTCACCTTTGGAGTTCCTATCGAAGCTCCCATCATCATAATCTGCATGGGTTCAATATAATTAGCCTAGATGTGGAAATGATGTTAATGATATGATTTGATTTAATGTAAATAGGGAAACTAGGAATATAGAATATATCTCTCTAGCTGATTTTTAGGGATTTAATTCCTTTTGTAATTACTCCTTTGATTATAAATAGAGACTTAGTGTGATCATTCTTGACACACAACATTACAGAAATAATACTCTTACATGGTATCAGTAGTTTAGGTTTATTTTTTAGTGTTTCTTGGCTGCGATGAACAGTACTCGCGCATGAACAGTACCACGCAAGCCTTCAACGCTGTTTTCCTCTCACCAAGCTGCCTTTTTTCGCCGGTGACCTCCAGGGGTAGGATCACCTCCTTCTGACGACCCAGCTCCCCAAACCACGCCGCCTGACTCCGCCGCACACGCCCCCACGTGCCGCCACACGCCGCTGCACGCGCACCGAAAAAAAAACCTCCTTTCTAATATTTCCTCATGGCCTCTACCAGTCCCCTTGGTGATGTCGGCTCTACGGTCACTTTTACCAATGTTCCTTTGATCCCTTGCGAGAAGTTGAGTGGTTCCAACAATTATAGTACCTGGGCAGCCGTTGTCCTCCTTTGGTTCCAAGGACAAGGACGTGCCAACCACTTGACTACTTGCGCCTCGGAGATTCCAGCCAAGGATCGCGCTCGATGGCAACAAATTGATGCCTCTTTATGCAGCGTCCTTTGGTTCTCTATAGCTCCCACTCTTCAGCCTCAATATCAGGCGTTTCCCACCTGTTACGAGGTTTGGACCAAAGCCAAACGCGTCTACTCTAATGATGTTCACCGTCTCTACAGTGTGGTGACAGCTTTGCTCTTCACTCGGCTTGAGAATATGGATATGCAAACGTATCTTGGTAAGCTAAATCGTTTGATTGCTGATTATAACAATCTAATACCTTTCACTACCGATGCAGAGACCTTTTACTGACAACATAACCAATTCTTTATGGTTCTTGCTCTTGCCGGACTCCCGCATGACCTTGATTCCGTCCGTAACCAGATATTATCCGGTACTATTGTTCCTACATACGACATGATTAGTGAACAGCTCTTACGTCTCTCCACCCTGCATGCTTTTGGACATCCCTCTGCTCCTTCTGCGGATGCCTCCGCCCTTGTCTCCTACTCTTCTCATCGTGGTGGCCGCGGCGGGGGCCGTGGTGGCAAAAGTCGCCCTCGTTGTACTTATTGCAATCGCTTTGGCCATGTTGAAGCCGAATGCCGCACCAAAGCCTGGGAGCAGTCGAAGATGGCTAATGTGGCCCAGGTCATCGCACCTACCGATGTTACTATTTCCACCACTGAGTATCATGATTTCCTCCAGTTCCGAGCAGCCCAGCAATCTGCCTCGCCTACTACCACCGTGGCTCACTCTGGTAATCCTGTAGCTTTTGTCTCTCAGTCTTCCACCCTTGGACCTTGGATCCTTGACTCTGGTGCTTCTGATCATATGACTGGTAACCAATCTCTT